>CAVNZL010000011.1:2447500-2535000 GCA_963693355.1 Pontia daplidice | reverse complement strand
GGGGGGGGGGGGGGGGGGGGGGGGGGGGGGGGGGGGGGGGGGGGGGGGGGGGGGGGGGGGGGGGGCCCCCCCCGCCCCCCCGGGGGGGGGGGGGGGGGGGGGGGGGGGGGGGGGGGGGGGTTTTTTAAAAAATTGGGGGGTTTTTTAGGGGGGGAAAAAATTTTAAAAAAAATTTTTAAAAAAGGGGGGGGGGAAGGGGGGGGGGGGGGGGGGGGGGGGAAAAAAAAAAAAAAAGACCCCCCGGAATAAGGGGGGCGGCGGGGAAAAGGGGGGGGGGGCGGCGGGGGGGGCCCCCCCCTCCCCCCCAAAAGGGCCCAAGGTTCCCGCGGGGCCCCCCCCCTCCGCCGGGGGGCGGCCCGGGGTTTGGTGAAACCCACCATCCCGGGGAAAAGGGGGGGGGGGGAAAAAAAACACAAGGCATTTTGCGGGGGGGGGGGGTGGGGAAAAAAAAAAAAAAAAAAAAAGGGCGGGGTTCCCGGTTTGGGAATTAATAAAAAAAAAAAAGGGAAAAAACTCCTGTTGCCTCTTGTGGAAACTACCAATCCTGCAGATGGGACTCTGTTCTACGGATGAGTCGATATGTGTATAATTGGTTTAAAAGAAATCATTTGGTGTTGAATAATCTACAATTCATTATAATATTAATGTTAATTATTTAACTTTATGTTATAGTTAATTGTAATATTACATATAAAGAAGTTTGCAGTTATTTAACTACTTTTCAAACCGGTTAGTCTATGAAATAAATCGCAACTTACGCTCATGCATTCTGTATCAGAAATCTAACTAAGACTAAGCTATTACGTGTGTGTTTTAATGGAACCTGGACCCAATATTCTTCGTAACGCCGAGAGCTCCATACATTTTTTAGAAAATTTTAACGCAAGCGAGTACTAATTCGTATAGCAAAGTACCTACTTAACACATGAACTTAATTTTTAATGACTTCATTAAACAAATCTATATATAATATAAGTGTGTGCGCAGACACGGCACTATTATAATATTATCAAACATTGTGGTCAATGAAATCAAAAATAGCACCTGTCCGTGCCAACACACCATTAATTCAAATCCACAAAAATTAATCCTACGTAATTAGTATGGCAGAAACAGTAGGTATACAATATCAATCGTTGTTTGTAGTTTTTATACAGAGCGCTGTTAAACATCACAGTCGCGTGTATAAGCGCCTTATGTGCTGTTCGCACGCGATGGTACAGGCGCGACGAAAAGGCTTTTAAGTGGTGTGAATGAAAATATTCTACGAATTCTTCATGGGTAAAAATTTTAACATACTTGAATTCTGTATTTAAATAAATTTATTGACAATGCAAAATTTCTATGACGGCGTATAAATACATTGTTCAACTGACTGTGAATTTCAATACGAAACAAGGATCTGTGAAATATTTGCTCTGCTCACGCCACCTGCTGATATAAATGACTTCTTACCCTCACTGCGACATATATTTAAACCAAATACTATATAATATAATATTTTTAGTATATTAACATGGTGACGGATAGTCTTTGGAAGGAACATGAAAGCGTTTATATCGAGTCCAAGTGAATGTAACTTTAATTTAGTAGTGTAAGCAAGTTATTTTTTGGGTACAGATATTTTTCTTGACATTTGTTCGCCGTTTTCTTACCCACGGTTACGAAGCACTTAATGGGTTTACTTACAATGAGATTGTCAAAATTTCTGTTTAGTAAGAGCTGCTTATATAAGTAGCCCAATAAACATAAATTAAAAGCCTAATTATTCCGATTATACCTACTTATTTCGCATTCACACTTTTGACGTCGAATGTACTTTCAACCCTTTATTTTTAAAAGCAGCGCCTCCGCCAGGAATGATCGAATGTCTCGTATCCGTGTTACACATTAAAACTTATCCCTTTCCAATGTTTTTAATCTGTAAACTATTTAGAGAGCAGCTATACGACAAATACTCGAATTCTTCGAATTTAGCGTAAGAAATATAAAAACTAATTAGAAAGAGATAGAGGACGGACAAAGCCTGTTTGACACCTCCACAGTTGACGCAAAAAAATAAAATCAACCGATTTTAATCGTATCTCTGGTATTCAGATCTTCAATATGGTGATATTATATATAACTTTTCTAAGATCAAGGCGTCCTCAAATAAAAGATTAGAGGACGCCTTATCGACTACTTTGATAACTGGAACAACTTAGAAGTAATGTGACTACTACTCTCAGATTTATTTTTGGCTTTATTTTAGACGGTGTCACTAGAACACGTCAAACTGGTATAAAATCTTAGTATACATGAGAAACAACCAAAGCGCAATGTTAATTGCAGTAAGGGAAAATAAAAAAAAGTCTTCAATTTGTAGCGTTTGGAAATAAATTAGCTTTAAAATATGGGATTAGGAATTTTGAACGTTAGGGTTATTACAAAGGTAATAAACAGGTATTTTATCCTCACTATCAAAAAGAAATGGCTAGGAAATATCAAAAACACAATGTAGAGAATGTCTTAAAGCTTACGCCGCCAAGTCACGAATAATGAATTAAGTTATTACGCCTTTTTAATTTATCGCCGCTATTTCAACCCTCCATAATTTGAATATAAATTGTAGGAAAATTGTATTACGCCACAAAGTTTGGTACAATAAAGAATAGAACTTGGTGTCAGTAGATGTAGCTAAGTTATGCAGCTACAAAAGAATATATATAAACCTGTGTGTGTTTCTCATCCAGAATATTTTTAGTAATGATTCCTAAATTTGTGTTTGGCAGATAAGATTTGCTTCAGTATTCTATCCATACAATCTGAAGCAATACTTGTTCGCAGAAAGCAAACCTAGTAAAATATTCACTTAATAGTTATTAGAAACCAGTCGGTATTCTAAAATATTTTGCATTTCGATAAAATAAACTAAATTGTAGCAATTGTAGGCAAATAAAATATTTTTAATTTCGATGTTAACTTGAAGTTGACAAAACCTTTTGAAAGAAAGAAAACAATATTTATTAACAAACACAAGGAAAAACACAGGAGACATTAAGTATAAGAAATATAATAGAAAATAATACATAATAAAGTGAATCCAATTTGTACGGAAGGCTGCTTAAGATGTTGTTCTAGTGAAAAACTAAAGAATATATAAAATAATTGCTTATAAATCTAGTCAAACAATTGCTAGAGACACTATATAGATTTACTTCCTGACGTTCCTGTTAACCTTACCGTATATTTCAGGGAACGCTTCTTTGCAGTGAGGAAGGGAATTCCGCATCTTGTCATAAAGCGTGTGGTCAAACATATTTCGGAATTCCTTTTCAGTTGTAAATGTATCGGCGTATAGCATTTGGAAGCCACGGTGATAGGTGACGAAGCTTTCTATCCGACGCGTTGAAGATACCTAAGATATACTATTTTGCATGACAATAACCTTTTACAAATATTTAAATACGAATGTTTGTGTGTCTTCACGCGCCAGTGGCTTGACCAAATTTTGGTGCCGTATATAATTTATAAAATAAAATAAAAATAATAAAATAAATAAAATAAATATACAGACTACTGTATATTTACATGTTATATACAGGCGAATTTTACAACTGGGTGTGAATGGTCAAATCCGAAATTTGATTATTATTGGGCCTGATTTTGATCTGACTGTTTGCGTTTGTACATATGCGTTTCATTTAGATAGTTTATCTGTTATAAATGTAAGTTTTTAACTTACAGTTTCATATCCTTCCGCTTTAGGTACTCCATACACCCCAATATCAACGAACATCTCCGAGTCTCCAGATTCAACCTTCAGCTGACCAGGGTTATTGAATAGCTTGAAGGGGCACAGCCATATAGGGTAAACCTAAAGTTCATTAAATTTGTCTCTATCATTAAGAACAAATTGAATTCTCTAATAGTTTTTAATCTCCTAAATTTTTAGTTCAAAAAGATCGCTCACGATTTTTGTTTCATCAAATTACTGTGTTCTCATATTTATTAAATATGTTTAATTTGTTAAATTCAAATTAAAGATATTTAAAATTGACTATAAAGGTATTTAACGTATGACTAAAATAATAAGAATACATCGTAAAAAACCTTAATATTAAGACGAAAAAAAGATAAAAGTAAAATATGATGCTTAAATTCGACAAATTTTAATTTTTAATCCTAATCTCTTATAAATATTTTTTCATGGAATATCCGAACACGAATAGACTTTTGAACACTGAGTAAGTTATATATACGATTCAAAATCAATACCTCAAATTCCTTATCAAATAATTGTATTGCTTTCTCCATGACATCTATGGGAACCAACATATCTTGTATTACGTGAGCTTTGTTATAAAGCTTTGTTACAGCTTCCGGCTGCGTGAGCTTTAGTAGGGAGACTTCTGGGGGCATCATCCATCCGAACAACATACGAAATATCGGATTGTTACCGAAAGGAATTATATCCTGAAGAAATATTTGATTGAGCCGAAGAATATGTAAGGATGATAAAATGGTTGATCAAAATTGAGTGTTCTGCTTTAAATTGGATTTAAAAACAGTTATTAACATTGAATTTTTATTATCATTAGATGTTACGTAATCTTTACCTTTACTACTTATTAATAAATTATGTTTCAGTTGTGATAAGAACAGGGAAATGAGGGATTTTTCAAATCGGTGATTATGCTATAAGGTATAGTATCACTATTGCAGACGCACCACATTATTCAATAAAAATACACGATTTTACATTACAACTGTGGTATTTTCATATATTTTTTCTGGGTAAGAAAATTTAACCTATCGTTCCTCATACCTGTAGTTCCCAAAATAAGCTCCTAGTGTGTCTATGGTAATAATCCCTTAATGGAATATATTCAACTAAGGAACTCTCCTCGCCTCGCTTATAATTGTCTAAATGTGTCTGAACTTGAGTGAAAAACCAAGGAGAATACCATCTTCCGATGGGGTTGTACTAAAAAGATAAAAACTACATCAAGTCCGAAATATTTCTTGTTATTAACTAAAATTATGATGCTAGGAAACAATTGGTGTTTTAAATATTAGAGATAAAGCTACCGATAGTGTGGCTTGCGAAATAAGATTTTTCAATCGGTTCAGTATATAAGTTTACATATATAGGTATTAATAATAATTGTCGCTTCAAAAACTTTCAGCTAAGGAATTTATATCAAATTTTTCATATTTTTTACCTTTCCATCTTGGCCAATTTCGTCCACCATATCACCGGTCATGATTACGCCATTGTTTTTATCAAAGAGGAGTGCCTCAAGGAACCCATGCGGGTTTTGTTTTAAGGCTTCATCTTTGAATTTAGAAGATAGTTCTGTTATATCGGTGTAAGGGTGGTATGTCAGCCGAATGTATCTATAAAATGTTAAATTAATTTATTTTATATTATTTATATTATATTATTATTTATTTATATTTGCGATTATAAAGTATTCAGTCAGGTTTTCTATGCGTCGCGTGACTGACTAACAGCGTTATAATATTTATTTTTTCTTGTTTGGGTTTTAGATTTTTTAATTATTGGATCTCAGGTATTGGAAAGTACCATTGTAAATGTCAGCAAAAAAAGTAAAAATAAGTAGCATTTCAATAAGTTACAAAATATTTTATTTAAATAGTTGTGTATTTAAAAATGTATTGTAATTGTGTCAAAAATAGGATAGGAGTGTTTTTTTAATGATGATTGTTTAGGTGCTTTAAGACGACGATAAACTTGAAAAGTAACGTTTAATTACATTTGCTCAAATTTCCCCAATCATGCCAATGTTGGTATAACAACTTTTTAAACAATTCAAAATTTTTTATTGTAGGGCAGTATCTAGCCAGTTTAAATACACACATGTTTTTACAGGCAAGTCCTGATTACATTAGAGCAGAAGTTTACTCACTTTTTTGCAGGAACCACTTTAATTGTAGCTGAAGTCAAAAATCCCAAAGTGCCATAGGACCACGGAACTGCATAAAATAAGTCAGCGTTGTTATCCTGAAAATAACACCGATTTATTTTTAAAAAACAATAAAAATGAAAAGCCGACATATATATACATATGTCTCAAAAGACTACATCAAATTGGCTAATTTTTATTCTTAGTTATTATGTTTATTAAAGAATTTATTAACATTAACATTGAAGTAATTTCTCTAAACTAAATGTCTGAGTGTGCCCGATCTCTTCAACATTGACAAACCAGATCTTCAGAATCGCGTTAAATTTTTT
Organism: Pontia daplidice; assembly: GCA_963693355.1. Classification (NCBI taxonomy): domain Eukaryota; kingdom Metazoa; phylum Arthropoda; class Insecta; order Lepidoptera; family Pieridae; genus Pontia; species Pontia daplidice. The sequence goes on along the minus strand of CAVNZL010000011.1, from coordinate 2,528,759 downwards.
TTAAGAAAATAATGAAAGTAGATTTTAAAATTGTGTCATTTGTACGCTTAGCTTAAATTTGTTAAGCTTCTAGTATTTGAAATAATAATAAAGAAATATATACGTATTTAAAATGTGATTTACAATATAATGGCACATAGAAAATGCACATTCTTAGATAATACTTCAATTGATATAACCTTGGCATAGATGACGTCCACTAGAGATCATATAGACGAGAACTAATGTATGTTGTGTACGTATATACATGTATGTACATGAAATTTTTCTTCTAGTAATATCTTACCTTACTACAAGTAACAACCGATCCATCCGCCAATACCAGCTCATATTCCTGGCAGATATGCTGGAAGAGTCCATGGATATGTGAGGAGGACTCCACTCCGGTACCCATCACTAGCCCCCCGACAGTCAGCTGGTCCAATTCGGGGACAACGGCCAAGGACAGTCCGAGCGGTTCCAGGGTTTTGGATAATAGGCCCATTGTTACTAGGGGCTCACAACGTACCGTCTGCAAAAACGTTGAAATATATCTTGAGCATCTATGCTTCATTATAAAAAGCATCCGAAACGACAAATTATTTTAACATTCATATAAATTCGCCCTTACGGGTTAAATTTGAAAAATGAAATGTTTTGCAATATTCTATAAATCTACCAATAATTTCTTCAATCATTCTTTAAAGTAAACTACAACTAAATCTCCTTCGAGTCTAGAAATACTGCATAATTAAACTATTTGAAAAGAAGAGAACATACCATATTCTTCGTGTCTACTTCCAGAATGTCCACCATATCTATGTTTATATTCGTGAAGGTTTTTTTGTAGAGGCCCTGTCTAAATGACATGGTCTGCCACGTGGGACGAGCCGTGCATAATCTGGTGTTACGGTCGCCAGACAGCCACGATTTTATCTAGAAAATGTGAAAACTATATTTAGTATAGAATAATATATCTAATATATAAAATTCTCGTGTCACAATGTTCGAACTGAAACTCCTCCGAAACGGCTTGACCGATTCTCATGAAACTTTGTGAGCTTATTGAGTACGTCTGAAAATCGGCCAACAGCTATTTTTCATCCCGCTAAATCTTAAGGGTCGTCCACACCTAATTTTATTTTTTTATTTTTTTGACAACTTTTTTTAGTTTCTATTTTTTTATGATACAACATACAAAAATACATACAATCTTTAATTATCACCTTTCTACGATCAACCCTTATTTTTTTTATGAAATGAAAATTGAAATCACATGTATTGCAGGTTTCAAAAGCTGGAGAAGACTCTCATGGAATTTGAATTAAAAAAAAAATACATTTTATACGAATGCATGGAGCATTTTAAGTTTGAGAGAAAATAATCAACATTTAAAAAGTTAAATATAATATAGTCTTTCACTCACTTGTTTTTGCACTAAGTTCACTTTTTTCGCATGAGCTCCCGGTGCAGTGTTAAGTTTGAAGACCACGTAGTTCCTTGCCATCAACCAGATCTTCCACAGGAAGGAGAGCGGCATTAGGATCGTAATGGCGATCAGCCATCGGTACTCCACAATCAGATACTCGATCAGAGTATCCGTTTGTGTCGACTCCATCTTTCTGTGATTTTTAGAATGATAAAGACGCTGTTAAAACTAAATCCCACTGTTTATTTTACAAATGATGGCGAGAATTTAGAGCGGCTAGTTTTACCGTTGTAGAAACTTAAAAAATGCTGAATTAAAGAAAGCCACTAAAATAATAATTTGTCTCAGGACACAACTTTGGATCAGTATAAACGTTGATTTAATAATGAAAGAACATATAATTTTTTTCATTCAGATAAAAATATCGTTAAATATTATGAATGACATTAAATGTTATGCAAAAATATGTTACAAAGATAATCGCAAAGTCTTACACTAAATATGTCTTCCCTAAGACAAACCCGGCCGAGATATGAATTATGAGTTCACCTCTAGGTCAAATTGTTTAAGAATAATTAAATATGAATATGCTATTATAACCTTTATTACAATGTAATAAGTGTCGGTTATTATTTATGATTTGAAAGAATTGTTTATTGATAACTCTATTTGATTTTTAAATTAGCAATTATTGTATAACACCTACTTATTCGTTATCGTGTTACTATCAAAGATGTTAAACTAAACACATATAAGCTTAGCCATTTGGCGCGGCTATTTAGATTCTTAAAATTCAATTAAAAACATGAATAATATTTATTGATGGCCTAGGAATTTGATGTGGCCGGAACAATGACAACTCTGAAATGACGCAACCTATAATAGAAGCACAATATTTATTACGCGCCAATAGTTGATTACCGTTGTTGTTCATGCTCGAAAATACTGTCCAAATATTTAACGAGTTTTTTTTTGTTCCCTGCATTTAATTTTATCCAGTGTACGTTAAATTGGTCAACAAATTAACAATTTTCAAATTCAGAATTCGAAACTAAACTGTACGGTTTATTTAGGTATTAAAAACTTTAAAATAATTCGCCGTGTATAAATTGCAGCGGAATTAAAATGCATAAAACAGATTACATGTCGATAGGCTATTAAGAAAACCAGCATTTTAACACTACCAGGAATGTCGTGTTGCACCAACATAACACAGGTGAGGCTAATTATTTTTATTTAATTTTATATATGGACACACGCGAGAGGAAACCACAGATTAAAATGGCAATTAATGTCACTGACCTCTAAGGGGTATTCTATTTTTAAATATATTTATATACCAATAATTTGAATATGGAATTTGGAACATTGTTTTTAATTGGCATTTGTGATTATAAATATGAAAAATGTATATATTTCAAACAAAAAAAATAGTAACCACAACTTCACAATTTGTCTATGTAATCTTTTTTGAAATGCATTTTTATAAACTAAATAATTACTATGCGTCTTAAAAAAAAACAAAATTATTAATTTTATAAACACACCTAACTCGCAAGAGGTACATACTACAGTTTCTTATTTCGTTCATTACAATGTGTGTGGCTGAATGTTTTCTTGCGGAGGCATTTCTGGTATAATAAAACCAAGTATTGAATCTTGTCCCATGAATAAACATTACTAAACGAGAGCCCATACCTTTAATTGCAACAAGATTTCGATCCTGTTTCCTTCTGAAATATTTAAGAATATAATTTATTTATATCGTGTGTGGCTGAGAGTTAGGTTTGGCGTTAACTATTAATTATTCATAAAAAATAAATCAATGCACTAAGTTAACCAAAGCAGGTTTCGTCAATTTTTGTCGATTTTCGCTGCGTCGAAGAATATTTTTTTTTTAATACGATGAAAATTTGTTTAAATATCTGGTATTTATACAGATACTTCCATGTTATTCGCTTGCTATACCGGGACTAATCATAATAGTTTGTTTTCATCTGTTTGTAGTTTTAATTTAGCTACTAAGTTAAAATTTTATAACTTTATCAATATATTTTTATTTTTATAGACTTAGTAGTTTGATTTAATCAACAAGTATAATACATACATACCGGAATAAAAACAGTACGTAAAAATGTAACAAGATTCTAGATCTAAACACGGGGCAAGTCTTACCTACATAAATAGTAATTTTACTTGCGATAAATTCCTATTTCCTGTAGTAAGGTGTGCTTCAGGAAATTCACACAGATTTAGTGATAAACTCTTATCTGGGCTAGCATTTACTTTAGCTTTATCTTTCGTTCACGGCTTCGCTTCTCCTGTTTGCATTTTCAACGGTGCACTTTAAAAGTGGACAACATTTGCTAATTAATATACGCCCATACAATATATATCTATATAATAATTGTAATAGCTTATAGATGCTCGCGGATTAAGATTTAGGTCAGCCGTCGAATTACGACAACCTGGAACTTTACAAATTGGTATTTAGACCCTTTCGACTATGAGCCAAATATAAAATAAATAACGTCATTTTATACAACATATTTTGTAATTATTTATATGTTAGTAGTACCTAGTTTGTAGTTATTTTTATATATGTGTTTATCAACTGATACAAGACAACTACTTACACAACTATAAAATGTGTCTCCGATATTATTATATAATTTCTGTGGCTTATGTTTTCTTGGATAGCTGGATGTTAAGTAGTCACGGGCCAAAGTAGTTTCGTAAAAAATGGAATTAGGTATATTATTGTTGTACGTATACGATCGATTGGATTAAGAGAATTATTAAGTATTCATTAACTAACTAGGCTGAATTTCGTATGCTGATTTATTATTTAATAGTAAAATAATATTAATATTTTCACATCATACTAATTACATCAATAACGGAGAACAAAAAACCATTGCGATACAACTTGTTGCCAATTACTATGCAATAATATATTATGAGGCAAAATAAGGCAGGTTCTTTAGTAATTGGAATCGTTAATCAACCTACATCAAAGCTGTTTAAACATTCAAAACGATCGAGAATGACTGTGACAAAAAGAGTAGAATTTAAAGCTCACATGCCTGTGCGCCAACGACGGGCGGCGAGCTTTTTGTGTTCATTCTTCTGTTTCGTCCAGTCAGTGAATATATTTTAATATAATATGGAAATTGTTTTTGTCATATTAATTTTCTTTTCAACTAAGTCACATTTTACGATCAGGACTTTCGTGACCGACATAATTATGACAAAAAGAAATATATTTTTTATTTACTAGACTACTCTTTTTTTTTTCAAATGGTAAACTTTCAATATATTTTACAAATATTTTTGTATTTCTCACTTAATTGTTGCTGCCCTTTTTTCGTATAGTCAAGATATATCCTTAGATAAAAATGCTTTTCATATGCATGGCGTTTATTGCTGTAATTTTTCTATAGGCATATTGGCCAAGTCTTCTTGATTAGTTGTTTATATAATTAAAATTTTCAGAAACGGTAAATGGGAAAACCGGAAAATGGTTCTTACATTGTAATGGTTAATTACAATTCCATATTTGTAATTAACCATATGATTCAGTTTTTTGACGTTTATGTGATTAATTTTATTGTAATAATGTATTAGACATTGTAGACCCAATTCTATTCGTCAAGCTCCTACCCTTCCTTCTTTCAAATCGCGTCTATATAAACATTTTGCTGCCATGTCTTTTCCCTCCAAAAAATAGTTCTGTACGCTGTTCGTATTAATTATAACCAGGTCTCTCTTAATGTTAAGTTTAAATTATAGTTTTTAAATTTATATATTTGTTATTTAATGTATGTATGGTGTGCACTAAAGTGTAAATAAATAATTATACCTTGAACGTATATTATACACCTTGTTTTTGAGATATTTAGTATCTAAAAACATATTTTATACCTTATTACAAAAGACCAATACAAAGGTAAAAATTTGAAATCTTCTAAACTTTATAATTCTATAATTTAAAAGCTTGAAGACAACGCTCAGAGTGATAAAGTCTGTAAAAACGGACTGAATTTCAATAGCCTTAGTTACGTATTTTGATTATCTCAAAGTTTTTGAATTGTCATGATTACATAATGAAAATATCGTTGATGCGCTTATATATATGTGCCGTTGCTTTCATACAGATACAATATGTTGTATGTTACAAAAGACAGATCACCTGGCTTCAAATAAAAAGATATACGCTTATAAATCTATTTAGCAATATCTTAGATTAAGCATGAACACTGTTATTCCATTTATCTATGGGAAGGTCTTATAAATTATATGTAATTTTCTCAGCAGGTGCGTTTTGAATTGAAACTAAATAAACCTATTGAATGTCTTAATTAAATTCTGTCTGGTTGTGATTGGGTCAATACACTTTGTTTTTAGCAAATTCGAAGAACCTGATTTCGTATAGAATATTGTACGGTTATAGTCTTTTGCAGCGATTCTTAAAGTGGTCGATTGTTTCTGTAAATATTGAAAAATAATAATGTTTTTCACTTAACCAACCGCAAAGTGTTAAAATAGAATGTTGTGTTAAGAAACAAAGCTTTGTATTGAATGTTGTGTCTACACAACATTCTAAATGGATATAAACTAAATTTCCCAGATATCATTTTGAAACAGGTCTTGCTGAAAACATTGACAATCCCTGGCCTAAAGTAAAGTTGCCTCGAATTAGAGAAAAGAAAATACGTGGGATCCGAGTATTTTATCAAACCCTGATTTTACTTCGTAAAGATAAAATCTTTCAACTATTAAAATATATCATAAATTTAGTGAATCTAATTACGTTCATAGATTTAATGTTGGGTATATAAGCATGTTGGACATATGCTTTTTGCATATGTTGTTTATTTACGATATAATATATGCGTACCATATTATACAAATTAAAAAAAAGAATTTACAGAAGATTATTCCCGATTGGCCTTCTCAAATTATTGATTTACGCAACTATTCTTACAATGGTCCACTAAGATATGGATAATTTTATGTGAGTAAATTTTCCCACTCGTATCGTCACTATATCAACATTAGCCCTGCACTCGTGATACGTGAAAGGTTGAAATGTCAGGTTGCTGGGCTGGTTCTGCTGGCCATGCGCCCTGTTCTTGAGCGGGTGCTACTTTTGGTCGTGCATGAATTTTGGCATGCGGTGATGGATATTGTAAATGATGATCTATTTTATCTTCGCGTTTTGTTGTCACAATAATGTAGATGGCCCCATTCTTTTTTGTGCATAATTTAAAAAAATACTTGGCGGGGAGTTTCTTGCCAACTTTTCTTGAACGCTCTATTAATTTAATTATTATGTTTTTAATTTGACCTTTGTAAGTGTACACAATCTTTCACAGTATTTTTGATATCAAATGATTTTTTAGTGTATGTTTTTCATTATATATATTTCATACGAGGTATTCATAATTCACTAAAATTCGATACGATCCTTTTGGCAAAGTGTATGGGTTAAAGATTAATGTAGACAACAGTCTGCTACTGAGGGCCACTTTATAAGATTGGGATGAGTCAGCTATTCTCAAGTAAGCGCAAAAACCCTTAACGTGGGCGCCAATTAAGGGTGGGTGAACGCCCCCGAGGATCGCAGGTTTCAATAAAATTTAGTTTGTGCATAAGTCTTATGATGATAAAGCGTGTCTTGAATGTAATAATTAGAAGCTATGGTTAGCATCAAATTATATATAATTTACATTAAAGACTTTTGAACGTTTAATTTGTTAATATTCCCTCGTACCTTTTTCCAACTTGATTATAATAGGTGAATGTTATCTCCTTTGTATTTCTTATTAAAATTTCCTAATTATATCTTCTTTTAATTTTCTAATTTAATTCAATTAACCCTCCCTTTATTAAATGCAAATCTTTGTTCTTAATAACTTCTTTTTAAGTCGCCAAGGGCCTAAGTTATCACGTAAATCTCTTGTTTCGTGCACATTTCAACGACACAAAAGTTTTGATTTGTTTAAAATTTATTCTACCGGATGAGCGCCAGTTTGTTTCCTATAATTTTGTCGTTCTTAGAATTCTAATTAGACAATTGATATTATTTATTCCATTATGATATATTTTTTTTATATTTTAAAAATATTTTTCTAATCGTTACGTTACGGGTACGTTGAATAATTTTACCACGTTGCGAAAAATGGGTCTTTTACAGCAATAGCTAATTGCTATTCTTGTAAACAAACTTCATTACCCTAACAGAGTTAACGGTAAAATAATTGTCTTTTAAGATAATTAATTTATAAGTTATATTGCGTTTGAAAGTAATTGAAATTCCATGAATAATTTAAATCTAAACTTTGATTAGCCCTTTTACTAATATTAGGAAAATTAATGATGTATATTTTTGCGAAAACAACTTCCAGGATATCTCACGAATAAATCACAAATATGAAAAATTATGTATAAAAAGAATTCTGTTATATGTGGCACTCAGGGTTATACTACAAGATCAAATATATTTATTTACCAAGCCTATAAAAGATATGTCAGAAGAAATGAATAGAAGTAACAATGACTTTTTCCCCTTAATAGAATTGCAGGTTTCGAGTGCAAAATATTGTTGCCTGTCAATGCTGCAGACGGAATATAATTCGCTATTCCTGTTACTATTGGGTTAACTACACAACAATATCTATATAACATCTTATTGCTTCTATTTCGGCGTCGTAATATTATACAAGTTTTAGCCCGAATGACTTTAAGATTCATATGACCAAAATCCGTTAATAAACTGTTTTTCTTTTAAGTAACATTTATGTCAATAAAAGACAATATTCATATACCATCCCAATAAACGTCTTAGGGTTAGATTCATAGATATCATCCCCTAATTGTCTCTTAATTGTTTATTTAAAAAAAACAGCCTTAATTATTTCCTTATTAATTATATAAAAGGTACATTTAAGAAACCAAAATGTAGTCTAATTTAACAAGTCTTGTCAGGAGCACGAGGAATCTGTTATAAATTTTTTTCCATGTATTTATGCTAACGTAACGTAACGTAAAACTGGCTGGGTAATCCATTTTGTAGGATAAGAACAGAGAAGCGCTAGTGGCCTTAACAGCGATAGTTTTGAATTTGGCACATTCATACCCATGTCAATGAAAAAAATGATCAATACACGTATGTATTTCCCTAGACGACTACATCGTCCGTCAAATGTCGGAAATTAAATTTGCACTTCATTACATTTTTTAATTATCGTCGTGTTCCATATTTAAATGTCAGTCTCATTGAACTGCCTGGGGTGTGAATGCTGTCGGTTAAATAACGGAATACTGACAATTTAGTTTTAAGACATTTTAGGTATTCTCGACCTGTCGTCACGCGTTCGTAAAGACGCCAATCCTTTTTTTTTGGCCTCACCAACGGCTCTCAAGTAAATGTCTTGCTACGGATTAGTTATGTACTGAACACATATTCAATAAACATATATAAACCATTTTGGTTTACAATTTTTTTCGATTTAATAGGTTGTTTTCAGACAACCTGCTATTACATTTTTACAGTTACATTCGTGAGTTTTTTTTTTAATTTTACTTTTAATTCGGTTCTAGGTCTGAGTAATAAAAAAATGTACTGCGGCGAGGCTCTTAAGGTGCTGCACACCAGTTTCTGGTGTCTGCAACTAAAGGGAGTATCAATAAATGAAAAAAAAGTTTCAGATCGTTTTCACATGTTGGATGTTTTAAATTTTTAAAATAAATATTCAAAATTCTGAATACCGTTAGATTTAATTGTAGGTTAAGTAATCCTATTTTGCCTCGACGTATCTGAATAATCTCAGTTCCCAACGCCGTTCTCAGTTTTAGCTGGCATCTATATGCAAAATAGGTATTTTCTAGTAACCACTCACAGTTATACAGCAGGGTACAATGATCGCTTAGTTCGGCCCCAAATGCACCACACACACGGTCGGTGAGCTTAGACAGCAAGTTGTTTTGAAATAACACATAATATATTCCTTCAAATGATCCTTGGAACTTTTATAGCGTAGGCTATTTAGAATATCTAAATATCCTTTGATATAATTACTAAATATTATGACTAAAGAAGAGAGATAATATTAGTTAGGCAGTATTAATGCAACAGAAGAAAGTAGGGAATTCACATTAGTGTCACACATCCCCAATTCATAACTAAATTTATTCTTATTTCAGATGCTTAAGACGTAGTCTCTAAGGTGATTAATAAATACAGATTTGCGAGATTACCAATATATCTATAGGTATATTATAATGACACCTGTTTTATAGAATGAATGTTTGAAATTCTTCAGTAGGTGTGTCCCAAAACATTCGAGGCTGAGACGCGCTTGTACCTGAACGACGCTATTGTTTCCGTGTTGCCATTTTTTAAAAGCACAACAAAGCCACAGAGCTTGCATACTCTGCCTTCTGTTTGATAGGCGTTTATACAGGTTGAATATAAATTATTTTCGATATAATATTTCGTTTTACCTTGTGTGTCGATTAACGATTATTTACGATTTATTGCAACTATAGTATCATAAATATTAATATATATAGTTTAGAAAATAATGAGACATACAACATGTTTTCTTTAATCACGATAACTAATGATGTTAATTTTAGTTATTTGCGCAATTATAAGGCTTTTTTTATAACTGACATTGCATTATTACTAATTGTTTAACGAACAAATAAAACATCCTATATAGTGCAATAAGGCAGAGTGCAGATGGCTTTGTATGCTTTCAATACGTCTGAAGGGCTCCGTTACATCATTTGCCTTTAATTATGAAAGGGAAAGTGATATTTTGTATGTATGTGTTCTTCATTTCACTCACTCTAGGTAAAAAGAACACGTCCTCGTTAATGTCTACGCCAGCTTTGATCTTCATGTAATTGAAATATCTACGCTGTGTTCAATCGGGTTTATTATTACAGACTTGATTTTGAATATTTAATACATTTATTATAAAGTGTAGATTAAAGTTCTTTTCATAACTTAATGAACAAAGGTTCATAAAGATAAGATTATTTTATTACAGTTGTCAGGAATGTGACTCGAGCCTTAATTAGCTATTTGTTACTTCAGAATAGCACTGACGCTCTCTCGCCTCGTTGTTACCATATTTTTTCTTAAAATATGTCAAGTCAAAGGCAAGAGGCTCGCCTGATATTAAGTAGACCGCAGCATGGATAGTAATTTTTCGCTACCGCCTGTCACTACGAGAAGGTTCGCAATGCCTTTCAGGAACCTCACGTGCTCTTCTTAAAGGAGTCATCTTCGTTTAGATGTTTTTAAAAGACATTTCCTCGGAACTTCAGCATTCTCGTTTTATATGCATGGGGACGCAATACTTTATTAAATGTAAATAACATGAGTCTTAGAAAACGGTGCAAAACCCCATTCCTTTGTAGATAACGTGTATCGTTCCACAAATTGTATCCTTCACGAGACTCGAAGGATTACACTCCATAAATCCATGTACAATAAAGTTGTTAATTGCTTGAAAATTTAAATTAATAATGTAGTTTTGTTTGCAGTCGAATATTAGAGTTTAGTTGTGAATTTAAAACGAGTGAGTTTTGTTCGTCGTTGTTGGTAGTTGTTCTTGGTACGTAAACTAATGAACGGTTTACGTGGTAACTAATGGTATTTTCACTAATGATACAGAGTAAAGGAACAGCTGGGTAAACAATTTTTATATATATTCACATTTTCTGTTTATACCATAACTCTTACCAATATCGGTAAACTAGAGAAATACTCATTAAAAATTATGCTGTGTCGTTATTATGTAGATGTTTTAAAATTGATATTTTTAATGTTCTCTTCAATGATATGAGATATTCTATAAGATTATTTAAACTAAATTTTCATGCAACCTAAATTTAATTTTCAATACAAAAAATACAAATTGAATTGTTAATATTAATTTAATTTCGACAAAATATCCATTCAATGCTTAATGCGTAGCACACTACTGTCAACTTTGAAGTGTTATTAATAAATCATGATATTTCTTAGTAAGATGATAAGCCGTAATATACAGATTGAGTTACGGTTAAGTAATGCAGTTTTATTAGCCTATATTCTGCTCTGTGACCAGTTTTTACCTTGAAAGCGTAGACTAATGGAGGTATGTAGAATCGACGTCTTCAGGTTCAGTTGCAAGTATGAAACAGGTGCGTTATTGATGTCTCTAGTAATGGCTCTCCAATAGTTTACTATAGTTTTCTTTGTTTGCGAATTACAGCATTTATTTTAGTGTTACAGTTGTGATATAGCATACAACTGCCTCTATGTTTATTTAAGTTGTGTTTAATTAAGTCTTCAGTTTTATGTAATGATATCAAAGTATTAATAAAAACTCTTAAAGTAAGTAGTCATTTACTATAGATGGATGGTTTTCATTTGCAATCAAATTTTTGTTGAAAACGATGATTCTTCGTTTCTATTACTAGTTACACCTTTACGGTAACTGGCCACTTAATTACTGGCTGTTCCATGTCAGTTTTTTGAACAGTGTATTCGATATTCTATTGTTTAACACTCCATGGAACATTGTATTGTGAACATCTTTTCCTAAATTATATTATGTATTTATCGTTTGCCATTGGTGTTTTTTTGTGCTCTGCCAAAATAACCCTAACAGCTTCAATTCGTTGATTACTAAATCATTTAGCGGATTTTCACAATTACAATATTAGAACCATCTGGCTGAGTTCAAAACAATTTTCTACTGCGTCCGTAAAAACACTTCAATTGCAATAAATCATTCGCCTACAACGTTGATACGTGTTCAAAGACATAGCCTGTGTGACTTCTAATATAGAATAAATTGGCCCTAACGTAAAACTAACAATCGTTAACCAAGCACAAACATTACATCCAACGTTCACAAATCCATTCCAAACGCGTGAAAAGTGCCCCGCATTGTTGGCTGTTTGCGGATTCCACGGCTATAGGGCTGCCACTAGGCGGTTTTTAGAATCTAATTATAAAGCACAATCCTGGGTAAAAAATCATTTCAATCTTTGAGGGTGACGTTATTCGTAATGTTAGTGTACTTTGTGCTACAAATACGTTTTGATATACTTCTCTAAAAATTTAATTAATTCTTTTAGTATGTGTCAAAACAATTTCGTTCACATTCCTTGCAGAGCTTTTTTAAATAGTAAATGTAGATAGAAAATCATTGCACGTGATTAGAACGCATTATACGCCATGAACTACCTAATATAAAGCTTACTAACATATATAAATACATACATACTCGAACATTTGTCTAATATTTAAATCAACAATTTATTTTCATGATAACTAACATTAAAATTGAGTAATTAATTATAGATTATTAGATTACTGAAATGTTTCTAGGCAGCATATATTTTATTCGTCTTTGACAGACCGACAATAATTTTAAAATTAGAACAAAGCTTTGTACATGCCTTGTCTAAATTTTCACGGTGTGTCATCCCTATAACCGGATAACAATGGCCGACCGATACCCAGCTTTGTTTTCACTTATCCGGGAGCCTCGCTCGTTACTCAAATAGCCCGCGCCGCAGTTTCAACCGGTTATTGTTTCGATGCAGATTTTACAAGAACCCGGGTATAGAATTTAATGATGTGTATTGTTTGTAATTTGTATATTCATTTGATACCAACATATTATATTTAAATAGATATGCGAGTATCCATTCCAATAATAAAACATATTTACTAGATATAACGAAAATTTATATATTATATTAAATGTTACCATAGTGCAATATTCCTTATCGTCATATATTTCCTAAATACTCTTCAGCTGCTTTCCTTTTGTAAATAGTTAATTTACCTACTAAGCCACAGTTCTATCTATTGCCCACACAGACAAAGGGCTGGCAGTGCCATCTCCTTTTGGAGGTTGGCATTCATCATAGCTAATCTGACTTTGGATGCCGCGTTTCTGAATGATTGATTCAATGATTCTCGTGCTTTGACCAAACCATTGCTGAAGATTCTTTAGCCAGCGTACGTCTTCGGTACGTCTTCTACCCGCCACTTTGCTTGTATTTGTAATGTTTTTTTGTACTTAAGTAAGACATGACCGAAATATTCTAGCTTCCTTTTCTTTACTGACATGAGCACCTCTTTGTTCTTTTGCATTCTATCAAGCACGGTTGTATTTCGTATGCGGTCTGTCAAAGATATTTTTAGCATACGTCTACCCGTCGTAAACCCAAAGCTCAAACGCTTCCAGTTTTTTTGGACATAGTCTCTGTCAGTGTCCAAGGTTCTACGCCGTAGAGTACATATCTTATTTCCAGGTTTACAAATTTACATTTACTATCAGCTCACGTCACTATCGTCCCCTGTGACATCACAGGCAAGATAAAATAAGAATTGGCAAGAAACTCTCCGCTACTCTTTGTATTCGAAAGTAATAAAAAATATAGCAAATTGCATACTACTTTATTTTCTACATAATTCGAACGTTGTCCTGCCAAAGAAAAGTGCATTTAAAACTGTTATAATAATAATAAAAAGAAGTTTGTTATATGATATATATAGTGAACCAAACACAATTATTACTTTCATATTTTAAAGAAATTTTCCTAGTATTGATCGACGTTCACTGTTGTTAAAATAGTTTAGAAGTTTTAAAATTCGGATAATACCTTCCTATATTAGTGTAAGCTATTCGATTAAATTTTTTCTTAAGTCTTTGTTAAAAGGCTTACTTCAATAAGGTCTGTTGTAATGAAATTTCCTCCCAACAATCAATTTATGTTAGGTTTCTCCACACAGAAAGCGAATCTCTGAAAAGAGAAAACAAACTTATCAAGACTCTTATAATCTTAATACCTTTATTTAGAAACCGTTTTTCTATAATTATATATAGGTACATAAATGAGGAGAAGTAAATAAATAATTTCTAAATTATCTTGAACATAAAAGTATAAACATATTTATCAGTTGAGTAATTCTTTTATTCAATAGAATCAGGCGATACTAATAGAATTATTAAATTCTTCTAACCAAAGTAGTGTTTCGTGTGCGTCATACTGAAGGTTGGTTTAATACTGTCTCGCAAAACTCGTCTGTTGACAGATGTCTCCCGCAGTCGCAATGTCCGTCCACACTATAAAGTGAAGAAGCCATGTCTTATTATAACCATTTTCATGATTATGCTGAGTTGATAACGCAACACGTGGCTCTGGTATGCAACTTTCCGTTGGTTGAAGATTTTTCGGTGCGCTAATTTTTCTGTTTTGTTACATTCTGGTATATTGTGTTAACGATGCAGAAAAGACACAAATTAAAGTTGAATGGTACAATTGGATAAATTTTAACTATTGATTTGAACGATTATTGTATTTCAATTATCAAATACAATTTCGATTTGTGATTCTAAGCATGCCAATCTCTAACTTTTCCTTCTAGACCAAATTTGCACAAATAAATCGCACGCTAAACAATTAGATTACTTATCTTACAATACGCGCAATGGAATACAAATTTATATCGTAGCATTGAAATAAAACTGGAAACGTGTCTTAATTAGAGTAGACAGATATTTTTGCATCTATTTAAACATTGAATGCAATGAAACCCTTTGTCTGTTATAACTTTATAAAGGAACACAAACACTTTTTGATTTATTATTGTTTTTAAGACGACTAATTACCCAACAGGAGTAATGGCCACCTACTGGCTGGACTGCCGAACAGAGAGTTCTGAGTTTGACTTCCGATAAAGTAAAAATTTGTGTAATGAGCGTAGAGCGAGTGTATTATTTCGGACATGCCTTTATTAAGGGTGGTGCGCGGCGAAAAGTCTTCTGAATCGCCCAGTTCTGAAACGGCGGCTTCTAAGTGATACGTGTACAATTTCTTATTCTTTCCTGTGATGATGGAATTCAACTGCAATGCACTCATAGGTTTAGAAAGATCTTACATTCCTATGCAGCGCCCCTTGGAAACTCACTGGTCGTCGACGATTCGAACCACTCTTCGTTGGATGCGATCAAGAGGACAGAGTACTGAAGAGTTCCCGCCTAAAGGTCAGCACAGTGCGCCATATTACGTTATGTAAAATTGCAAGTGGTGATCAGGAGTGACTTACCGTCTCGCTTTGCTGGCCACACCAAGCTTCTTGGAGGTTATTTTATGATATGACCGCGGATTTGTTTTTTATTTTTCTTACTGTTAACTAAAATTTAAATGTAAATAAGATTTAATGTAAATGTATTGTAGCGGTAGACGAGGCCGTCTTGCATTCGTCCGCGATTATTAAATATATAACTATATATATAGGAGTATAAAATTGGTTTATAAATATATATTTAAAGTGTAAGTCTATTTATAACTAAATTTATATCATAACTCATATAGCCATAGTTTAAAGAGTACTATGTTCCTCACGAATTGAATATTTTCAATTCCAAATCAACTGTAATTAAAAGAGTTGAATATGTATAGTGATTGTAGCTTATACTACAACAGAGTGCACAACAATCATATAAATGTAACTTTGCTGAGCTCTCACTAACAAAGTGAAATTGCTTTAATGTTTTCGTAATACGGTCTATATTTGTATTCCTGACATACTTATTTACGTGAAATTATTTAACAATGAGAGCAAGGGGTGGACGTAATTACACAGAATTCTAAACTATGCATTTACCATTTTACTTGACTTGTAGACAGACATGTTAAGTACTTAAATTGCTTAACGGGCTTCGGGAAGGGGAATAAAATATAGAGTCGTATGTAAACCAATATTGACAAAGAAATATTTATTATATACTCGTGCGCGGTCAGAGTTCGAATAAAATTGGGTAACACTTTGGAAAACATGATTTCGTCTTAAAGGCACCGTTTTGAAAATTACTGTTAATTAATACGGAATATGCAGTTAGAATGTTGTTAGTAAACTATGAATTTATCATTTATTTTCCCTCACATTACACATATTTCGTTTGATATATATAAAAATGTAATAATATGTTTTCTTCTTTTTTGATGACTCTTTTTGTAAATTACCTAAATTGTAATTTCTGGAGGTAGGCGTGGACACCTGTGCCACGGTTGGAGCTCAAACATCATCGTTTTCTATTAATTTTTGATATGTAATTAGTTATTAAGATAATAATTCAATTTTCAATTTAACTGACTCGGGGTAGACTTGACTTCAGAAGAATATAAACAAAATATTGTAAAGTTTTGATGGGTTACATATTTTCTTACATCTTTATTAATAAGTGTCTTGATAAGTAACTGTATGTCTGTTATTCATAGATTTTGATGAAATGCTGTAAACAAATTTTATTATATTACGAAATAATAAGTTCACACACATTTTTAATTAAGAAGAAAGGGTAAACCCTTTACAAAGAACACAGTTAATTTCGGTTTTTAAATATAGATCAAAACTGCAATATTAAAAATTCTTAAAATTTGTGAATATTAAAAATGCAAACTAAAGATCTTTCGCCGTCCCGTGTCATTCAAGAATGGCTCTTATTGCACCGACTCTCATTCAGATACAGAGTATCTCTATTATTTTGCTTTTAAACTGGGCTAACTAGATGTGGAGACAGTGAAAATCTAATGTTGAAAACATCAATTTTAACTTTTTAGTATGAAAAATAATGATCTATGACTATATATGGAATTCTTAATCATATTTTGTAAATAAAATAAATAGATCGTGCACATTTGTTTGTTAGAAAATATATCTGAGACTAACCTAAGAAAACTAAACGTTAAATTATCTTTGCATACCAAAGGTAAAAAGTAAACAAGCCATCTCCATACCGATACACAACTTCGAGAGTGCTGTAATTGAAATCGTCTAACTAGAAAAATTCTACAATACAATTTTTACAAATGAAAATATAAAACTCTACGTAATTCAGCTCGGCGTTAATTCAGCCCATATTGAGTTTTAAATAAGCCTTCATTTTAAAGGCCCATTAAAAACCTCTTTTCTATGACTTTTTCCATGAAGGCTGTTTAAGGCTTTTAAGCCACACGCTGTTAATTACCCTGGTCAGTGGAAATTACTTTACGTTGTTTCATTTTAAGTAATTTATCATTTCTATGGCTTTCGGTGTATGTCATATGTGCAATGAATGTATTTCATTCAGAGATACAATTTATTTTTATTTAAATGAATTTTTAAAACAACTTTTAAATGCGAAGCTATAATTTATGAAATTTAAAATATTTTTGTTGCTCTAATAGTTATTTGAAATGCCGTAGACTGTAGTCTCCCGCACAACTAAGTTTAGACCTTTTTAGAGGGGGAACCAAATAAATAAACGGGGGGAAATAGGAGCAAAGGTGATAGAAGAACGATCTGCAGTATTCAAGAGCGTAAACTGAACTGTATGAAATATAGGGCACATGCTTAAGCTTCGTAAACGTTCATTTCAAAGATATCACGTTTGTATACCAAAATTATCGATTTAACTTTAACTTTATTAGTTAGTTTCGACTAGTTATACAATAAAATGCAAGACAACAAAACCCAAAGCTTAATTAAGCTTAATTATAATTTCACCGGGTCTAAAATGCTCTACCGCTCCATGTTATTTAAATCGTAAGGTATTTTCGCATAAAAACCTTTAGGAACAATTATTGTTGCTTAAAAAAATGCTTCAATTAGCTATTCGTGAAACGTGTGAAAATAATAACGACCATGCTATTTATAGTATGCATTACTTCAAACAATGCACTTAAACCTTATTTCATTCTAAAATACACACTAATGTGAAGGTTTAAAGTTGAAAATTACCTGACGTAGTCTATTTAACATTGTCTGAAACCTGTCTGAGATCTTAAAATGTTTATTCCAAATCGCAAAAGATTTGATTTTATGGACTATCAAAATTAACGATTCCCTCTATTGTTATTTAAATTGTTATGTGGCAATAGTGTTTTTCTAGACACCTTTTATGTGAGAATAACTTCCACTTAAATGTTTATATGACTCCATGATTTTGTATACAATTTACAAACGAAGTATATTGAAAATTGATGTTTCGTTTTTTATTACCTGGTACATACTACAATAATATATAATGTATAAACTTAATATATCCCTTGTTATGCATAAGCATTTTAAATATGAAAATAGTAATAAAAACAGTAATCAGATCAGCTTCGTTTGATTCGATTATGTTTCCTTCTATAATTTCTGGTATACAGAGTTAATATTTTAAAAATATCTTACATCTAAAACATTGTTGGACACTACATAATTTTCTTTTAAAACCGTTTACATCTTTTACCGCAGATGAGTGCCATAATTTTATTATTATTGCAGAGGAACTATTCAGAAAGATGGCAACACAGTAATGTTGCATTAATGACTTAATCCACCTCCTAGTGATGTTATTCGATTATCGATAGAAATATTTGTAGTCAAATGAGATTTAAACAAAAGAGTTTATTTCAGTTACGATTTCATGTTTACATATACCAGTATATAATTAACGATTTAATTTGTAACACTTTGCCGAATATCTAATATATTTAATACATTTTGAGATTGCTTTCTTGTATTTACTTTGTTTTCCCTTTTTTCATTGTAATATTTATTTTAATAGTTATTTATTTGAATGAGACTTGTCTACTCTTTAAATTAAAATAATGTAATGTGGCTTGACGTCATATATAAATAGATTTCATCGTTTTCACTCACTCCTCTGTTAGTGCAACTCAAAGTGGGTCTAAATGAAAAGATATCACTTAAATGTCATCTACTTCTAACGTAACATTTATAGAAATTATGAAAAGCTGAAGAGTTTGTTTAGTGGAACACGCCGGCCCCAATCAACTCGGGTGAAACATCTATTTAGACGTAACCTGTTATTGTAATAATAAAACTATCGATAATTGCATCAACACTACACTTATAAAAATCCGTATAACGCAGAGGGGCTGTTTTGCAATCGTAAAAGCTCGACGCCTCAAACCAGCCGCCTACAGGCTAATGAGTGTTCCCTAACAAGCTGGTTTATACCCTTGTTTCAATAGGGGCTATCGTGTTACCAATACACTATTATGGTTCAAAACATAAATAAAAAGCTTAGCCTACAGGGTGTGCGTTAAAGGACTTTTTTCAAAAGTATTTTCGTAAATATTCGTTATATAAAACGACCTTGGCCAGTATTTGATTCTGGCACAACATGATGAGAATAAATATTGGCTGTGATCTTGGTATATATAAATGAATATACATTTATCAGTTATGTTAACTTCCATAAAACCGGATATAAATATCTTACCTTGGGGCTAACCGACCGTGTGTGAAATATGTACCGATAATATATTATATATTACATAAGGTTAGGCAATTATTAATCCAGTGGCGCTACGATGTAATATGGATTTTAGCTTTCAATGGCATCGGTTTATATCTTTATAAGTAAGTAAGTTGGCTAGTGCCACGTGTTTTGTTTTGAGCTCAAATATCTTACAGTCTTTTCTCACGAGCTTTGCCTTTACCGTACGAGTCGCTAAAAATGTTGTTATTAGCTGCATATCCGGAATTTGTATGTAGCAGGGTTGAGTGTAGCACGCTAATGTTATAAATTGTCTAAAAAAAGAATACGGTCAAATTTCGAACTGCGATCTATGAAAAATAATATTATATTTTTTGTTCGCACATTAGAGATTTGATCCAGTTCGTCACAGGTGCGATTGTTTAGTAATTGTATTGCCGCAGAATAATATGTAATGAGCTTTTCTCAAAATCATAATTGTAGTCAAATGTCTATATATTACAACTATTTAATAGATAAAGCTCGATAGAAAAAAAAAATATATGCAGAACTTAAAAGCTCTTTTTATCTTCAACTTAACGGAAATGGGAACATGCATCAATCGAATAGTGTAGTAAACTATATTATTATGTGGAAAGGGGATCCGTTCAAGCTATGAATAACTATCAGTAACAGTATGTTATCAGTTTAAGTCCAATATTAAAAAAATATATCCAAGAAGAGCTTTTGTATGAAATTATTTAATGATTTTGAGAAACTTCATTGCAAAGGTGTTAATTCACATTAAACAAAATCACATTGTATACTTAATACTGGACTACTTTTCAACGCAATATTGAAGAGTATATATATATATATGAAGACTACATGTGTGTAACCAACGTCAAGCGAAGGATAAAGTTGTTTTTAAAATAAAATAGACCACAGCGAATTGTGATGGATAAGATAATAATTCACTCGGCCAGACTTTCATTTCAGTCTAAACGCTGCATTATGAAATGCTCTTATACCGTATATATGTATTTATATCCTGTTTTCAGAGAAACTGTTCTTCATTTCCTATTTCCTATTTGCTTCCGATAACCCTCTCCACTTTATGCCAACGTAGTTAATTTCCTACTAGAACTTACGATTTATTCATATATTAATACGATAAAGAGATGGTTTATACCAAATGCCTTATATGAAGAAACAGCGTGTATATAATTAATAGAATCAGGCGTTACTTTGCGGAAGTCCATAGTACAAAATCCTAATAGACCGATATACGAGCAGTACTCCACGTTTCGTTATTCGTGCGTCGAGTGGTTGTGGGTTTTTCGCGGTGTACTGATTGTATATTGGTCTATTGGGATTTTAAACAGCGTGTATTATTGAAATCGGTTAACACTTTATTAAGAGAAAAAAGAAAGATTTTAACCATTGAACTTTAAAATAAATGATAAATTAACGATTTTTCTTTGAAAATTATTCTTTTATAAAGTAGATTTATTTTTATTTATAGTTTTTTATGTCGGTTTCCAACCAGGACGTCGTATCTACGAATCCTAACTGTCTATCTTTCTATATGCACAATAAACTTGCTCGTGAAAAAAACGACATGCCTTACACCAAAAAAATCTAAGGTCAGGCATAAGAAGGCTTATTTCCCTATTGAAAAAAAAAAAAAAAAAAAAAAAAACCCGAAAAAAACCAGGTGGTTGGGTTTTTGGAAAAAAATTGGAAAATTTAAGAAAAAAAACAAATTATTTGGAAAAAAACTTCTTCAAGTATTGACCAATATGGTGTATTCTGTACTTAGAAAATACAAATAAATTCCAGCTTTATTTCAACACGCAAAAGCTGTTAATATAAAAAATTATACACTATCGAGTCAATAGTCTTAATTCCATGTTATTTTTATTCTAATTCTAGTGTATCGATCTACCCTTAAATATTTACAGGTCACAACAGTCAAACAATGTATTGAGATCTATATAACAATAATAAACGGTATCAAACGGTGCTTTAGTTTATATGTTATCAGTCTACAGGTAAAAATTAAGTAATAATTAAGTGATAGTTAAGGATTTATTTATTGTCAACAAGCATTTTTTCAACAAGTGTTTTTCTCATTAGCGACGTAATTAATTGATTTCAACTATCCCATACTCTATAGGTATGCCATGTTAAAAAATGAAGAAACACATAGAAATAAATACATTTTATTTAAATGTTACTTGAAAGTGGGAGAAGAAAATTAATTAAATTAAACAATTTTAACGGCATATGATGTAAATTATTAGCACTGTTGTCACTTAGGCCTTCCGCAAGCCCCTATTTTATAAAAAAAAATATGGGCCAAAAAATGTTAAAAACGTATTATAATTACTCTTTTTTTTTCATTACCTGTATCGAGTCCGTTTGTCGAATTCTTAAAATACGTAACTAAACATTTATATTACAATTACTACAAGAATATATAACTTAAAAATTCCTAAATTCTTAAGTAATCTATAAAATAGACTACGCATACCATTTATTTTTATCCATATCCCAGATAGTGCATGTTGTATGCAATTGATATTTATTTAATCTATGGCTGATATACGGCGGTTATTAAAAATGTAGGTTTTTATTCCTAGAAAATATGGCTTCACTATTAGTTTCAGAATTGAATATTGTGGTATTCCGCTTCAACGTTTGTCATAATGACAATTGTCATTAATAATAATAATAATAATAATAATAGCCTTTATTCAGACATAATTTAAATTTCGCTTATGCTAATTTAATCTAAGACTTGCGTCTTCGACACCGACAATTTCCTGTTTGCCCCAGTTGGAGTCCTTTCCCCTATGTGGTTCCTGCCATGTTTTCGCTACAAGCTTAATTTCATCTTCCCATCTTCGACGCTGCCTTTTTCTCTTCCTGTTTTTGGGTACCAGAATAGTATGCTTTTATTCCATTTCTCAATACCTCTTATATGGCCCGTCCATTTTTAGTTTCCTAACTCTGGTGTGACATCTTCGATTTTTGTCCTCTTTCTGATAGTTGTGTCGTAGCCCTTTACGTTTAGCATACTTCTTTCCATTGCAGTTGACAAGTTTTTAGTTTTTTGATTAGCTTGGTTAACGCCCAAGTTTGGAACGTAAGAGGATGGGAGTACAAGGTGTTGTAAGCTTCGTTTTGACAATCATTTGGTTTTGTATTCTTCATCTTTTGAGTCCCCAATAGCATTTCCACGCTTTCCCTATCCTGGTACTATTTCTTTTGACATTATGTCAGTGTGAGATTTGTGGCCCAGGTAAGTGTATTTGACATACTCGATATTTGCCTAAACAATAGTGTTTTGCGGATGGTTTAGTTTTGGAAAGGTTCATGAGCCAACTTGCGACTTTCTTTTTCCAGGTTAGAGCATAAAAGATTGTTTCGAAGTGGCAAATAATATAATGTCATCCGAATGAGGTTTGTAGTTGTTCTGAATTAGGCCAAAACATCCATTAGTTTCCTGAAAATTTCTTCTAGAACGGCTGTAAAAGTTTGGGTGAAAGTGGATTTTGACGTACACCTCTGTGATTTTAATAGATTTCCCTTCTTTTCTAATTTGATTTTTGCTGTACTTCTGAGAAGTTTAGTACTTATATATTTGTGGATTGTTTTTAAGACAATCCCAGATATATTGGTAATGAGGTTTATTGAAATAGAAGCAGCAAAAAATGGCACCTTAAACTCTTTATTTTTTTCGAAAACCTGACTACAGTTAATATATGGAGTGGAGTATCCTGCTCTAAAACCGGCCTTTCTTTGGGCTGATTGAGAGTTCTGTTTATTGGGAGGATAACTTTGCGAATACTTTATATAAATTGGACAAAGGCTGATCGGAAGTAAAATATCTTCGCTTTTTTGTGAAAGGGTGATGAGATATGGGGATCTTTTCTGTTTGAGTATAGGAGATGTTAGGGTGAATCACGTTCCTACTTTCTAAAAGCAGTTATTGCTTATTTGTAGGCCGGGTCTTTATCCTTCTTTGTTTTCAATGTGAGTACCTCTTATTAGAAAGGTGGAACACTGTGTGATAGGAGGGTAGGTGGTTATGGAATAAAGGTTTTAAGAAATGGGGCATCAGAATATATGGATTTTTATTTTCACAGTTTGGTAAGTTTATTTTAGGTATCCAACATGATTTATAGAAAGAACTTTAGGGCCTTTTTGATTCCCCCGGTCTGTTGATGTGATTCAAAGGTTTGAGTTGTGAAGTTCTCTATCTCTTCTCATTTGGTATTTTATTTTGCTTATTTCACCTAACTTTTTTGAAGGAGTTAATAGTTCAAACCTTTTTTTAGAAGTTCTTTTGTATATTCGAAGGGGGGTGAAAGAGAGTAAAGAGTAGAGATTGAGTAAGGGGAGGAGGGAGGAAGGGGGAGAAAAGTATTTGTGAGGGGGTTTAAAGGGTGATTGTTTAAGTAAGTGGTTATGCGTGTAAGTATTTGTGGAAAAGTAGGTGGAGGTGTAAGTCATCGAATAATTGAGGTTTATTTGTAAGAAAGTATCAAACTTTGGAGACTGTCTGGTGAAATCAATCCATTAAGAGTTTCTTTTTTGAAATGACTGTTTAATATTTTCATATTGTTTTCGAAAGCCATTTCGATTAGCTTTTGTCTCTTTCCTTTTCCCACTACAGTTTGGGCCTAAAACGTTTTCTCCCTTTCGTCGGGCTCCTATTGAGCGTTGAAATCGCCCATAGATGAGTTTTTGTAGGTGTGTTCTTTTAAAACAGAAGGGGAGTAGAATAAGTCGATTGAAGTGGATGAAGTGAAATATATTTGACTATGACCATATC
The DNA here is from genome assembly GCA_963693355.1 of Pontia daplidice. Classification (NCBI taxonomy): domain Eukaryota; kingdom Metazoa; phylum Arthropoda; class Insecta; order Lepidoptera; family Pieridae; genus Pontia; species Pontia daplidice. The sequence continues at coordinate 2,504,230 of CAVNZL010000011.1, read as the reverse complement.
TCTTTACTTGGGGGAATTCTTATATTAAGATGGAATCCTATGTAGCCTGTTATTCCAATTAAAATTTCTTTAGTTCTTTTTTTATTAAGAATCCTACTCCATGTCTTCCTGGGATTGTGCCTTTATGATATAATATGATTTGGTGGTACTCCTAATAGCTTACCAACCCTTCTTACTTCGCTAGCCGATGATGTCCCACTGATATCTTTCAGGGAGTATAACATTTTTAAGACTTTCTTCAGTTTTAGGGAGAGTGTGTGAAGTAGAATATGAAGTTTTCTATTTTTATCTTTCATGTTGTTTTTAATTGGGAGTGGTATAATATGGAGGGTAAGGTATCAGGTACCGGGGGGGGGGGGGAGAGGGAGGGGAGGGTTTTTTGAGTTGAAGGTAGTAAGGAGGTTGAGCCACATAGTCTAGAGTAGTTCTATATTTTGGAGCTGAGTGGAGAGAGTGGAGGACTCTTGGTGATGTCTCCTTGTTTTACGATTAGTCTCTACAAAATAAAGATGTTCCCCTTTTATGTTTTTCTAGGGGAGAAGATTTTTCCTCTTTTAAAGTTTTTGTGAGGTTTCTTTATATATATTTAGAGTTAATATTTTCTTTTTGTAATAATGAAATTGTCATATTAACAATTATAAAAAATATGTGTATTAACTTTGGTGTGTTCTTTTAAGACCAGCCGATAATATTGATTTTCTGGATCTTATAACGATATATAAATATACTTAGACACAATTATCTACTAATGATTGCTGTTTTAATATCTTGTATATTAACCGTTCCCATGCTAAAATTACCAAGAACAAATTTGCACGTGTCCCGTTTCGCAATATTTTCAACAATAGCCTCGCTAACATCTGATCATTTTCATACGGAGCTTCCTTGCTTCTCTGAGTCACTTCGACTGGGAGGTCGCCGCGGGTGGCCTTATACATAAACCAATATAATCTGACCTCCCTACCCCCTCTAAAGACCAACTATACCGAGCATTAAGGATCACTCCGTTCAATCGTAATAGCTCCTATTAAAATGGTCGTTTAAGCGCTCAGTTCGGCTATCAACAGAATCTTGGCAAGCTTTTTAGTGATTTATTGGCACAGGAAAATGGCATTTATCCTAAGTCGAGAAGGACTATTCTTCTATAAAGTAATTGTTGAGATTTGCCTGGATAATTACTGCATTTCGTCGGCTACTGTCATTTGTGAAATATGATAACCTCTCTAATGGATACTGTTTGGATGTTTTATACAATTTTACTAAGAAGTCTGTGGCTTCTGCTTAAGCATATTTTAATTTGGAAACTGACATTATGTAATCAGGGGGAAAGTTTATTATTGTTAACGCATTGTTCAATATATAATTTGAATAAATAGCAAACAAACCAAAAAATTTCAATGCTTGCATAAATAATTACTTAACAGAAAACCCAACTACGCACATCTTAACAAATAATAACCTAAAATATATGAATGTAGTTTCAATACTAATAATGTATTTAATATTGAAATCGGAATCGCTAGTAATGTTCGCAATACGGTACTAGAAACTTACAATTTATCTGTAATTAATTACATCGCCTCACAAATAAAATAATAAATTCAGAATCCATAAAAAAGATATCAAATACTCATATCATAAGATATCAAAATAAAAAAGATATTTTTTACAAAAATATTTACAAGTTAACGCCTCTAGAAGCCAATAAATGTATTCTTTGTGGAAAAATTCTGATTTTGGTATCGAAAAATATCATATATTTCATATAAAATGATACTCGTTCAACATAAAAGGCTCATAATACCCGTTGAAAGGCAATATGGCGGGTGAGTACGATGACAGTTGACAGAGGATTTGGCGGGAAACGCAAAGGTGCCGTCAGACGAGAAATTGTATTTTTTACATCGTTGACGTTTACATACGTTCACATAAATCTACTATTATAAAAGAATTTTCATAAATACACCGTATTTTTAATTTAACATGAATTTTGTTTTGTTTTTACTTTATCTTATTAAATAATCTGAATAACTTTAGATAAAGATCATACCGATATAAAACCTGAAATTTCTGAAAACGTTGTAGAATGGCAGAATATAATGGCCCTTGGCGCCCTGATGATATAAATATCTATATACCAAATGTGGCTAAGAGCGTGTAGTGGGTTACACATATTATTCCCAAGGAGGTATAGAAGAAATTAATAACCACCTCGGACGTTCAATACTTTACCGATAGCCGATATACCATAACTGACATATCCATGAAATTGTATTGAATCTGTAATTTTTTATCGTACCTTGATCATGTACCGTAAAATGTTTTCTCAGAAAATTCGACTTATAACAAGTTTTTCCAAGTTGTGCGTGAAAATTGTCGGATTAACCGCTTTCCCTTGGAGAGCGGGATATTACAAAGAATAAGGGCGCATAAATCATTCACAGACCAGCGCATTGGTTTTCCTTGATAACGTTATACCCGTACATTCTCATGGATAATAACACTACAATTTTAATCGAGCGATTTTGGGATTTCAAATTTCTAAAATTTTATATTCATTGCTAGTAGATAAACTGTGAGTTTGTGTGGAAAATTAACATATATAAAACCTCATTCGTATTTCTTTAACGAGTTCGATATGGAAAAAACCCAATTTTTTTTTTGAAAAAATTTTTTTTTTTTTTTTTTTTAAAAAAAGGAGGGGGTTAAAATTTATTCGCAATTTTTTTTTTAGCTTTGTTTTCAGAAGCCATAGAAGCTTGCTGAAGATGTTGATATATATATGTTGATTTATAGGTGATAAATTCAGATGTACTTTTGTTTTTCCACTAAAAATTTTTCTTTTTTTTTGTTCTTTCATATTTTAAAAACGAAAAAAGTTTTAATTCTTTTTAATAACCCTTTTGTATATTTAATTTTTATTTTCTGTAATTATATAGCGTAATTTTACCGAGTATACCCAGTTAATACTTTGAACGACGCAACTATATTATTTTATTAATCAAATATTTATTTTACATAACATAAAAGAGAAGCCACAAGAATATCTAGTACAAAGCTAAGGATAACATTCAAATTAGTAGGTATACATACAAACTCCTTTGAAGCAGGTTTGTTCTACTCAAATATTGACAAAGCTGCCCTAACCGCTGTTGCCATATTGATTAAATATCGCTCTACTGCTTATTATTTAACTAAACTAACATACATATTTGAGGATCATATGTACATATTCCTAATCAGCAAATCTCATTGTGTTTGTCAAAAAACTAAAGGTCTCCGTCGCTTAGTGGCGGTTACTGGAGCTCCAGAATTCGATTCCTAGCGAACATTATTGCGGTTATAAGTCCTTTTGCCCTAGGCCTAGGGTAAAGATTGTTTTTTTATTTTATTTTTATTTCATAGGCTCCTGAAGCGTAAACACAGGACCCGCTTAAACAATTATGAGCCTACACTAGGGATATATTAACTAAAGGTATTGCGGTAACAAAATTCTCGTTATAAACAAAACACTAAGCACTTTTTCAATTTACACTAAAATTTCCCCAGACACCGTCGAAATAGGCCGAAACATCATTAAAACAATTCTGTACCCTGACACGCCATCAATCCGGCAGGGGCTCCAAACCCACGGCCGGAGGCTCAAGGCCACAACTGCGGCCGACAGTTTTACAGCCCTGCCTAAAGAATTACTCATTTATTATTTTTATTTGGCAGTCACCATTGTTCGCGGATCTCATTCGCAGATCTTGTATTGAGTTCGGACATGTGTGAAATACCCACGCAACGTATATTACTTATTTAAGCCGTTAACAAAATATATTTTTATAAAAGTCATGTATGTATTACTAAAATAAACACATGAATCTGACCGAAAAACTCTACTCTCCTGCCTAAAATCTGTTAAAATACACTAACTGTATTGAAATATACAGGTATGACATGTATAAGTGTGAAGTCTATAAATTGTTTTTAATTCTATATTTTCACTTAAACGTTTGGATTTCACTGAATGCATGAGAGCTGTAATTATTATGAAAGTAAAGGTTTGTTTTACAAAGGATCCCTTTTACAATACCCGTTGACGCACTAGAGACTATTAAAAATGCGTAGGTTTTCGTATTCATATAAGCAAGGTGTTTAGATATATCATAGATTTTCCGGACAACTAGTTTAGGTCGCTAGGCCCTCCTTTATTGTCGAGTGGAATTCGCAACGGTGCTTCGCTAGAAAGTAGCCATATCGCGAATGGTGTCGATAATTAATAAATTTATTATATCTGCATCAGAGCAGGATATATTTGTAACAGGCTTGGTAAGATTGAGAAATACCTAAATCTGCAAGGCAGATTTTATTTGTAAGTTTAGATTAAGGCAGTTTTTGTAAATAAAAAAACAGAACAATGGTAACGTACAGTATTTTGGTAATAAGCTGCAAAGAAATAAATTATTATTCTACTAACGTAGAACCAACCAGTAGTTATACTGGTTTAATTTTTAATTCGAACCAGCTTCAGAGATTATCGCGTTCAACCAAATAAACTCAGTTTTATAATATTAACGTAGATTTACGCGTACAAGACAATTTATTTATTTTCTTTGAAAGTTGGACACTTTTTCAATGGATAACAATCCATAACAGAGTACGCTCCCGGGCCCTTCACTCTGTTCCTGATTGATCTGTGTTTTTCAAGTTATTGTTAAACCATAGAAAGTATAAAAGGATAATTCAGTTTAAACATGATAATCATAAATACCAACGCATAATTTACTGTGGCATAATATAATTTATGGAATTGCTTCCGATTTCAGTATAGATTCTCAGACCCGATAATAGGATGTGGCTCAAGCCGTAGATGAAGACCTGGAAGTGTTGGATTATGGATGTTTCGTATGGAGACTTTCCAGGCCTGGTAATTTCGAGAAAATTACTTTAATTTTTCGCCCCACGAAAGCATTTTTTTTACTGTTGTTTCAAGAACTAAATATAAACTCCTATAGTGGGATATATTTATTAATTGAATAGGCTCGTAACTCCATGAATAACTTTACGATTGACATACGTTTAAACCTGGCCCGGTTACACAGCAATTAATTTTATTGATTTTGCTACGCTTTAGTAACCTTAGGTGAATTTATAACCTTGAACGGAATTTGCAATTACAACCTGTCAAACACAAACGATGACGTCACAACTGAGAATGGCTTTTGTTTTGAAATGTCAGTCATAATTTTGTGCCAAAGATTGGTTTGCGATGACAGGCGGGCAGTTTAAAATAAATGTTTTACAGGAGATCATATTTTACAATAGATGATATTTCTATGTGGTTAAATCTTTTTCCTTCACGAACAAGAAAACAATCTGTTTTTAATATTAGTTCATAATAGTATGTTTAGTACATCATTACGAATTGGATTTTGAAGATTATGCATTTCAGCCAATATATTGGACTAGATAGTTATAAATCTAGAGTATTTTAAATTTTTACATAAAAATAAATGTAAAACTAAATGTTTAACCACTTAAGGCACATAGTATCTTGTAGGTACTATGTTCCTTCTGTCAAATTGTGTAATGAGGGAAGTAGCCACGTCTGCCCTTGGGCGTAGATCTCTTCCACCTTTCAAGTAGAAACCCAACGACTAGGCTGTTGGGTTCATAGGATTCTACATTAACGCATATCGTATAACGTACTATCACGAAATCTTAGACGGTTCAAGAAAAATTTAAATCGGGTCGGATTCGCATCAAGTATCCGGAATTACGCATTCAAGGCCCAAGTTAGGTGCTAGGTAACCGGGCCAACATAATACTAATAAATCTATCTTGACTTTGACAAATGAATGTGTTTCTAGCACTGGATGTGGTTGGTGTATTGTACAAGCAGCAGCGTTTTGAAAATGTAACTCATTTTCGATAAGTGTACGTAATACAACAACGTGTTTATATTAGTATTTACATGCCAATATGTAAGAGTGCGATTTCCAGCTCCAGATTGTGCACGCGCAATGAATTGTATGATGATGGATGTCGTGAAAACCCGTAATATTTAGGGAGAATACCTACGATATTTGTCAGGTGGTCTACATACAGGTAAGCGTGTATTCGGGCGATATACTGAATAAAAAAATGACCCATCTCAAACGGAATCAGCTTATGACTGACGCCTCTTTCTGTGATAACAATCACAATAAAAAATGCGTGTTTATCTCGCTTCTGAATTTAAAAAAGGTCCGTCTAATTACCGTTAATCTTTGTTTTACTCGAAAAGCTAAAAATAATTATTACTGTTGACCTTAATGGCGCTCATTTTTGCCATGGCCGCGTTTTAAATTAATTTTTCAGTGAGATTTGTTGCACGCATATCATTTTTTACAGTAGATATGACAATGTAACAGTTGAAGTCCTAACACGACTAATTTGAAATAAATATAAATATAAATATATATATATATAATAATAGGCTATCTATGTCAACGTTGTACGTTCAAATGTATTAAGAATAGATGCATATTGTATAATTGCCCATAATTGTATAATTAAAAGTTATTATTTTAAAACTTATATAGGTATAGTCATAATATATTTTATACCATAGATTGTATAGTTATCAACATCATATAGTATAAGCCTTTTTGATTCCGACCTCCTAAGAAGGTACTGCTCAAGGGGAAAGTGACCGATGCGAACCAACACCAAGATCGATATACTTATATAATCTAATTAAGTCTTAGAAATAGTTAACTATAATATATATCTAGTACTCTTTACTTATAGTTTTAGAATATACTAAGCATGAAGAATAATTCGGTGACAGTCGCCTACATACTTTCAGCCAAGGGATTTCTTAAAATCTCAGAAACCGTTTTACGAAATTACCCTTTCCGGGCCTTTTCGGCCGCGATCCTAACAACTCTTGGGGAAATATGATCTAGCTTTATTAGGACGTCAGTAATAAAGCTCTAACAAGTTTCAGATAGGCCGCAGAGATAGGTCATAGTTAGGAAACTAAGTACTATCAAAATTTTGAATGTCAAATATACACTTTTATAGAAACTCAAAGGGTCATTTTGAAATGCCTGTAAAAGTTTATCATTGTTAGGGCAATTTTTTTTATATATGTGTGTATGCGTAGAATTTAGAAAACAAGCCATCCGGTTTACTAGCATTAAAGAAATTGCTCCTGCAAATAGTATTAAAAAATTTAAAGTTTTTTTTTAATAATATAATTAATAAAATATAGCCTATGTGTCTGAAGTAATCGGACCAGTGGTTGTTTTGGGAAAACTACACGCATACACACAAATATCTGCTGATTATAAGAATATATAAAAAATTTCACTTTCCAACTCGCGTATCGTAAGAGTAGTAGTAGGTACTTCATAATTACAATAATAAAATGTTATATTAAATACAAATCTTTTAATTACTATAAAAAACATGTGTTTAAGAAAAGTTTAAACTGGTTTTAAGGCGCTCATTTAACTAATTTAAAAGTGTTTACCTGGGTAAATAAATAGGAAAGAAGGCATGCGGAAATTTAATTAAATTTCGTTATAAATAGGATCCTATGTATCCTTCTTTATGAAATATGTATTAAATTTCATAAAAATAAATGAAGGCATAACATAATATTTTGCCAGATTTATCAATTTCATTAAGATGTTTATATTGATTTAATGACATTTATTTAATTCGTGAAAATCGTGTTACTCAAAATATAGGTTCAATTAAACGCTGTGCTGCTAATTCGTCATATTATTAAATAAAAATAAATGACATTCACAAAAAAAAAAAAGAGAGTAATCTTTTCTTAATGTATACGTGCTTAATTCCCGCTAAATCTTGTTTGACATTTGACATACGCTTTATTCCAAATTCAAAATAAATAAAGATTACAAATTAACTTCAAAGTATACATAACGACAAAGTAGTCTAATAGCTGCTGTGAAAACTCTGGTATACCTCGGTTTTTATTAGATTTCATAACGTGTTACGGGAGAAGAGTGTTGCGAGATTTGTGCACTTTTTACATGCAAAGTTTTTGATGGGATTTGAAACTGTCCTGATCTCTAGTAGCCGTTATATTAATATTATATATAGATACACGCGTGAATTTATTCAACGATTTGAATACCTTAATTATTCGTGCACCCTTCATAAACAGTGTTTTATATATATAATAATATTTTTTGCATTCAATTTGCAAGTTTACATATTATATATATTTCATATAATTTTTGTATACAATTAAGAAATATGTACGAATTCGAAGCAAATGATATTCTACAACAAATATAACATGAATTTTTGAAATAGGACGTTAAATCACGCGGCCGGGAAAGGTTTCATAAATACACCATAAACAAAAAACCATAAACTACAGACGCAGTTAAAATACCGCCATTTATTGTGTTAATAAAAATCCGTATTGCGACTGTAAATTTATTTTTAGGTACAATTATGAAATTCGATTTATGAAATATTGGGTAGAAAATATTTCTCATTTAGTCGAGCAAAAGTGAAAGGTATATTAAAATAGGAAAGGTCAAGTTAAGTTAATTTTATTGAAATTTAGCAATCATTGGCAATCTTATCTTATATTTACGAACGTTTTAAACGCAAAGGTTTGTTTGTATGTTTGTAACTTGTTAAGCGTGAACGCTTAAACAGTAGGTCTAATTTAGATAAATTTATATACAAGTCCAACACATTCGTAACATTGTCCACGGGTCTCCTAATTAATGCGAATGAAACCTCAGGGAACAGATGGTTTTTAAATTATAAAAACTTTATTCGTTTTTTGAGTTTTTTGTTCCAATTACAAGCAAATACCTCGATTGTACTTAACCACGAACCACAAGGGTTTTTGTGAAATTGTGTATTGAACTTTAAGTTAAAAATACGTAACAAATTGAAACAGTTCTATCAATTAACTAAAGTTTCCGCTCTCTAGTTACTGTTTACTCATTACCCGGCTTTATCCGGAACTAAATAAATACCTTTTTACAAATTACACGGGCATTCATTGGTTCAAACTTTGAAGTTAAATCAACTTATGTGACTCCAATACGATTTATTATTTTAATTTACACATTTTTTATATATTTTATTTTATTTATATGTTATATAAGAAAAGCTTTAAATTTATTAAGTGGAAATGTAGCTTATTATTGTTATATTTTTTTGTGAAATTTTTGTTGATTTCCATCGAAACGAGAAACTTCCAACGCTGCCGATCCTTCGCGACTTTCCATCTGATGTTTTCAATTTCAGGCCAAGACTCACTTCGAATCGAAAAACCAGAGAAGTGAGTGCTAACCCAGAATTATAACAAAGCCACGCCATGCGCTACGCGAAGGAATGCAATCGGTTATATTAATTTATTATAAACATGAGCATAGGCTCCGTGTGTCGCCGAGTTAGCTTATGCCACGTCGACTTGCCGCCGGCTCGTTCAGCGCTAGTAACTGCGAACGCCGTAGAAACAAACAAATGAGTGACATAAACAATACTGCGACTGCATTGACGTAAAAACTTATTAGCACCCGTTGCTAAAATCGAAGTTGCACACGCCAAAGTCGAAGTCGAAGTCGTCATTGAGAGATAGTTTCAACTTCTCTACTTATATAAATGTAACATTATAAGACTAACTAAGTCTAGTGACACCTTAGGGCCTAGCTAAGTACTTTATGAATAAATTACATAATAAATGTCTGTTTATTTAATATCTAAACGAATATTACAAAAGCTAGCTACAATTTTTCAAAACAAGTACGCTAACAATCTTTCGTTGTCTCAGTTATCTCGCGTGCTTGACGATAGTGAGGTGATGGGATTGTATCGAGATTTCATTGTAAATCTGAATTAAGATTTGGATAAAAATAAAGTGTATTTGATGACCTGACCGCCAAACTGGGTAGCAATTCGTAAAATATAAAATATATATTGATACTCAACAATTTAGGATTCTAGATAAAACGTTTGTAAAGTACTACTAACGGAACGTAAATTACCAATTTTTATATAAGTAAATTATATACATAATATACTTTAAAAATAAATAGCGACGTCAGGTCAGTGTAATATTTATTTTCATGCAACAATGAAGTCATATATTTCAAATTTACATTCTCAACAATTGTTTAGCTCTCTCCGTATATATTTATTTATTTTACATCGACTACTTCTAGTCTGCACTTTTACGAGTGTCTTCTATTATTTGTTGTATATCATTAGGGATTAAATGTTATAATAACTATCGATAACGCAGCGCAACACTAATTTCAAGTTCGCAATGTCACACCACTGCCGGCGGATAACTTGGATTATACCGTTTTTACCTATTCTTTACAATTTAATAAGTCAAAGTCAAAATATATTCATTCATATGGGTGTCTTCTTATTTTTGTATACTTTTATCTAAATTGTTACTGTTCAGCAAGATAACTATGACTGTATAAAAAGTTCATATCGACTTAAGTGTTTAGTTAAAGTTTTTAGTTAGTGGAATTTTCATTTTTTATTCGTCATGTATAGAAAGCTTTAAGAAACGCGTCGAATTCATTGTTTTGCTAGTAATCGAACCTGCAACTACATGAAGTTTTAGAAATACGCGCTACTTGTTCCTTCTAAATTATCAGACACAAAGAATTATCACTCATATAAAAAATTTTCTAATTATATTGCCCTTTGAAAAAGAGAGTTATATATATTGGCCAGTATAGAAAATATATTTATTATTAAAACAAGAAGCCACCAATGCTCAAAAATAATCTTATTGATATTAGTAAATCTTAGTAGGTTAGTAGTTTAATGCATCATTTTTATTTCGGTATGTTTGAAGCCAGGTGGTACGTTTAAAGTGGTTGTAAAGATAAATATTGATAGAAATATTTCTAATGTTTGTTTGTGCCACATTGAATAAAGTACTTTATAACAGAACATTTTTTTAAGCAATTGTAAATTTCCATACAATTTCCATCACTTTTTAACCATTTGGATGGTATTTACGAGTACCTTGTTCAAACATTTTAATCACGACATCGACATCCGTTGTTTTCGGTAGGGAAACATTTTAATATTTTGTTTAACCGACTCGTAGTGTGGAATATGCTGAAACGAATATATATCATACTAGCTATACCAGCGACTTCGTCCGCATGGATTAGGTATATTAACTTAAAGTTCCATCTTTGTAACATTAACCGTTTCGACGCTAGAGTGAGAACGGGCGAATGAACGGACATGACGAAATGTTCCTTTACGTAGACTGCGGAACCCTAATAAAAAGTAGCCTAAGTGACTCCTTATTACATTAGCTAGCAATAAAAAAGTCACGTCAAAATCGGTCCACCCATTCCAGAGATTAGCCGGAACAAACAGACAGACAAAAATTTAAAAAAATGTGCATAGTAGTAAAAAACGGTTATTTCAATATTAAAAACAGACACTTCAATTTTATATTTTAGTATAGATTAGAATTTTTGCAAAAAAAATTACGCATGCTTTTTGCTTTGCTTTCCCTAAAACTTTTACGGTGACACGGTTCGAAAAGTTCGCTGAAAGGTTTCGAAGCATCAAATAGTACAAGCAATGTAAAATTTACGTATACTTTTTTTTAACGAGCATTTTTTTCTTTCCGGTACTAACATTATAATATTTGCCAATTATAATAGAAAATATGATCTCAAAATAACCGCATGTTGATCGTATAATTGCTTAATGCAAACGATATCCAGGTCAACATCATTATTGTTTTTGCGCTTGTAATTGGGTTTAATTATCAATAAAATCAATATTAAACATAGTTTCTGCTCTTATAAAAATATTCAGTAAAAACCTTTATAGATACCATTAAACTTCACAATATTTATATGGATTTTTCAAGTCCGATGGGGCTTGACTGAATGGACTCCCTCCGTCCATTAAGGTTTTTTTGATATTGAATTGAACAGTATAGAATTTGGTACTCATTCTAAACCCAATAATATTTCAGTAAAAATGGCGATTACGTTCTATTACAAACTCCAACGTTGAAAATAAATCCAATAATATTTTTTTGCAAACGTCACCAATTCCATACTGTTCACTTTTCCTGACCTCTTTTATGACAATAGCCCTTCAGGCAAGAGGTACTTTGACCCTCCCTCACTGCTAGGTAAGATAATATCTAATAAATGTACTAAAAATATAAAGCTTGCGGATAAAAATATAACTCAGTAATGGCTGTACTTTCTAGTTAAAAAGTAGAAAGTACTGCCATTAATCCCTAACATTCTTTCAGTCTATAGAAAATAAAATGATAACTTTGGAATGGACACGGTGTGTCTGCGTCAAAGTAAGCTATTTAGAGCTCTTATTACGAGTGTTATAACAATTGATTACCAAATACATAAATAGACAATTCATTTCACAAATGTTGACGAAATAACGAATAGTTGCTGACTGTACGATCAACGTTTGTTTTTTTACGTTTTCCGACCGTATGCGGAAATTTAAAATGAAAATATTTATGAAACTTTTTGAAAAGTCAGGATAGAAAATTGGATTGTTTAGAAGATTTACATTCGCAATGTGTCGGGGAAAAGCCGTTGAGTCATCGCACAATAATAAATAATATTTTTATTTTTCCTGCTTAAGTGATGCTGTAAATTAGAAATTTTATTTAAATGAAAATAAAAATATAAAATTGGTGTTAACTATAGAAAACTAATTATAATGTCATATAGGCAGTAATTCTATCATTCATGATAAATGTAATGTCACATAAGGTCTCTAAGGTTTGTACATTATATATATAGTGTAGTATATTATTTATTTATTGTTATAGGTGATAACGATAATTATTAATTTACTAAAAAACATATTTAATTTATTGATTTATAAATGTTGAATAAATTTGAATCTCAAATCAAGTCATGATAATTCTTCTCAAGTTACAATATAAGATTGTTATCTGACATGTGTTTTATAATATAATAGTGTTACGTAGTTTCAAAAAAGATTTTTGCTCTATTTTATAAAAAAAAGTCATTAAAATATATTTTAATTTTGAAATTCGAACATCGATTTTAAAATCAAATATAGCTATCATAAAATTAAATTTTATCGCGCCTCATAAAATCCAATTTTGAACTGGCAACCCCAATATCCGATAATTTAATAAAAAAAATAAACACAGGCAGACAGCTCCTAACACAATGAGTCAACCGTTGAAAATTAAATTCACTTCAAAGTTGCCAGCCTAATTCGTTTACCCATTCGGGAAATTAAATAGATGGGTAATTTGGCAACCCCATTAGTGGGGACTAAAGGACCTAGGGCAAACTAGGGTCCGATTTATGGGACATCGTTTTAATTGATATGTTAGTCGGAAATTATATTTGACATCGCTTTGATGTACAAGGTAAATTTCCTACGTAATGTTTTTATTATGTGTAGTATAAAATCCACAGATTTCCTAATAGACAAATATTATAGACATGTGATAGATAAAATTTTGTACGTGCATGTACAAATTTTTAAATATACTTTGTTTTGAAAATACTGTTTAATAGTTTAAAATTAAACAATCATGGAACTATGTAATGAAATGAGTCTAATATTATTTTGTTCTCGATTGGTTGGTGGACAAAATCTATTTACAGAACATAAGACCTACCTCCTAGAGTCCCTTCACTAAGCACTAATGAAGGTTTAGGAGTAATTTTGGCACCAATTGGCATTTAAGTTTCTTATATCCTAGTTTATTGTTCATAAAAAAATAACTAATAGATTTTTTTTTTAAATTGCTATTGTCTGTCAGTAATGTAACTGACAAATGGCCACGATGTAATCGTTACGCCGGGTAATGTAAACTAGAAGTCTCATTCAAAAAATATCAAATATGTTTAGTTCACAACCAATCCCCAATCCATATTTTAAAACTAATTCGATAACACAAAACTCTTCACTTTTCTCATCAGCTAAGTAAGAGACGCATCATAAATAACACAGCAGGATACGACCCTAATGTGATTCAATTTATACGCATTTTAAATACATTACTCGCAAATAAAGTTTTTTGCACGTTTCGAATTCATTTATGGCGTTAATGGAGACGAATCGTGCTTGGCTTGATGCCAATTCGTCTATAGATTAAGATTACTACTTGTCAATTCGAATTAACCTCGATACGATTTAATTAATAAAGCATTTCCTCAGATCCCTGTAAGATCAAAACTTATTAGCAGGAGGGCTAAGACAGCATGATACTTGCAACTGCTTCATTAAAAGTAATTTAATTAAAAAAAATTATTCGAAATGTTAATGTTGTTTTTCTTTATCCTGTTCTATCTACTCTGACGTTTAGTTAGATATAGGTATATCTGCTTCGTACCTCACTCGTGAATATATATATATGTGTAGGCGTATAAATGGAGGCCGTAAAAAAATATTTGAGGCAACATCTATCGTCATACGTTTATTATTCATGGATGTCAATAAATCTATTATAATTATTTGTTTATAGTAATAAGTATTAAGCTTAGTGTTAATTTTTACTCTTGACTTCGAGTCGAGAAACTATAGTACATTGTTTAAATGCTCTTGTTGGGGCGCAGAAAGCTTGTTAAATTATTTTATGTGGCTCCTCCATCCACTGGATTGAGTTTTGTACGGGCGATTAACGCATTGTGTCTAGACGTTATATTTTAGGTATGAACTTTTTATATAGCCTTTCTATATATCAATTCAAAAAGTCAAGGAGTTTAACAATTAAAGCTCTGAGCTTTGTGTGCTTATTTGATGCGGGGGTTCGAATATATTTTCAACAATGTAAACAGGTGTTAGAGGTTCATTTTTGTTCTGTCTCGTCCCAAAAAGAAATGAGGCAGTGGAGATTTTTATAATTATAAAGCAAGAATTTGTAATGTTCGATATAATTGAAGTCATAATTGTGATACATCGTATTACGAGGAATACAGATCTCTAGCTAAATTTTTCTGTATGAATGAGATATTGGTTTACAGTTATGGATTCATATTTTTCTTCTACTTTTTACACTCTATACGAAATGAATGATGATGAATGAATAAATGTGGTAATTCTCCTTTATATAATACGTTTTAATATTAATGTAACTATTTATTAAAGAAAAAACACTTTCTTAACGGATTGAACTATGTATTTTTACAAAATTTAAGTATATTTTACATTATTTTAAATTTTTCGCGTACTTTACAGTGTGCGTGGTAATGCTGTGTCAATAAAAGACAATATAACTAGGAACAATGTATGTAGTTTTGTCAGAAAGCGACAGCGTTACATTATTATATTTACATTCAAAGTATTAATGCTATTTAATCTGTTCATTGAAAAGTCGACGAAGGTAGTAAATATTTTGAGGTCTAGCGCCGCAATCGTTGCTTGTATCAGAAACCGATCTTGCTACACCGCTGGGGTCCGTAAGGCATGTCCAAATCGCTTTATTTCATCTGGATATAATATAATGTTTTGTATATAAATCAGCCTAATTGTGCACTTTTAATTCTCTATATATACATAAAAACAATTTTCACGGAATGTAAAAATTGAAACAAAATGCGTTGAGAGGCATAGTTACATTTTGCAATATGGAAGTCGTATTTTCTCCATTGAATATGAATTTAATAAATATTTACACGACACAATATTGCTGGTAAAATGGTACAAAACGATCTATTTTAATGTACTGTGCATTCGGTCAGTTATTTTAATAATTCAATAATGCCACAGGATAAATTGAACAGTAGAAAGAAAATGTAATTTTTTTTTTAAATAATCGTTATTTTTTTGTGACTAAACTACTTGAAAAAACGGTTAGCTCACAGATCGGTTTAGTTCCTATTTTACAACAAAAAAACTGGTATATGAAAATTCCCTTGAATATTTATTTTATTCGTTTTCTGTCATTTCAAATATCACGGTCCTGAAATAGACAATGTTATAAACAGACAGAACAGGCAAATAGATATACAGACAAACAGGCAGCGAAGTCCTAGTGATATGGTCCCGTTATTACACTTTGAGTACGGGATCCTACAAATTGATTCATTTATTATAATAATAATAAATACTTTAATTTTTTTGTGTTGTAGCGTTTATCTAATCCACATTACGAGTTACTGTTCAAATTAAACTGTGGCTTCATAGTTCATCCGTGAGCGAAACAGGCGATTCATCAGTATTAGCTGTGATTGGCGGAGAGTGATGACGTCATCAATATGCAACTACCCTCCAGTTTGATAGGTTGAGGTTACAACACCTATGAATATCATACAATGTCAATTGCCAAATACTGATACTGAAATTTTAATCTAATATGGGTAAACCAATTTTATGAAACCTTTAAACATGTATAACAAATACATCAAAAAACTTTGTGATTGTAAAGGAAGCGAATTCTTGCCGGTTTTTTTATGCCCTTGTTTTAAGACGAGGTAAATGTTATCTATAGTCAATGGCGTTTTCTTCCAAAACAAAGTACTCAGAGGAATTGTCAATGCTCCTTGGTATATTAGAAACGACGACCTTCATCGGGACCTTAGTATAGAGGACGTCACTAGTGTTATTAAGAAGATCGCTGGAGCTCACGACCGAAGACTTCACCATCATGTGAATGTTGAGGCTATCCAGCTTCTAGACACCACCGGTCTAGTGAGAAGATTAAAAAGGAAAAAACCGTTCGAGTTAGTGTTTTAGTGCTAGTGTCATTAGTGATGTGCTATGATTATATTTAAACATTTTAAGTACACATTAAAAAAGTGTCAGACCTTTATTAGAGACTGTAAGAAGTGTTAGTGGACACTATTCTTATATTATATATACTTTAGCAATTTAAGTTAGATGTAAATTACTCATTTAGTCTTTCTCTAGGCTAGATCGTAATTTTTAAATGATTTGTCTCTGTGAAGGCAATTCATCCTTATTAAAAAAAAAAAGTCAATGGCGTTTTGTTTTTTATTAAGGAGAGAATTGGATTCTTGAGTTTGTCCCATACAAACAGAAAAAAAACAGTTTCTTTATAATAGGGCTGTAAGGTGAATTGTATTAACAGCAATATATTAAAAGCAAGTCAGAGTTAAACTTTGAGATTTATACGAATATGTAAGCTTGTTCAGCATTTACGACCAAACCAAAGTAGATATATTTCAACTTAACAAATTTGAATTTCAAACTAACTGAAATCAGTTAAGCCGAGCGCGTCCACGATTGGCGGTCTGACTGATGACGTCATCAATACCTGTCGCTCGACCAACCGCAGCTCACTATTGTCCAGCAAGTTAGTTTGAAAATGGAACTCATGGTTAACCACTCGACTCTTATAAAGTTAGCTAAATTACATGGATATTGAGTCTAACGATAATATTTATTTTAGAAGCTTTGTATTAAGGAAAAGCACAGTGGAAGCTCGGACTATGGAAATAAAATATTTTGGTATGGAACAAAAGACCAACGGCATTTTTATAGTCTGCATAAAACCATCCAAAACTCCATATACTAGTGAAAACAAATGATTTCATTTGTTGGTTAATTTATTTGACTCATTCTCGCTCAGGCCTAGCTAACGGTTCGGAAAAATTCAGCCAGCCTTAAAGAGAGATGGCGATATATATTTCATACCGGTCAGACTAGGATAAGTTACTATAATTCCATATTGTTTTATACATATAACATGTACTTATTTACTATGAGCTTTAAGCTCTGTACGAATTCTAGGTTCAATGAGTTTGGGATTGATTGGAGGGTGTGTGTGGATTTCTGATCTGGATTTTGGATCTGAAACTTTGAATAGCACTTCTAAAAAATTACTATGAAAACCTTATTTTTAAAATCTTGTAATTGTCAGTTATGAAATATTACATTAGATGTGACTTTGTCTCGTTTACACATTTTATGATTGCAGGTTGCGTCAACTCGTCCTCAGATAATCTGTCGGTACAGCATATAGTAGCTTTGTCTTCATCAATTCAGGAGCTCACAGAATTCAACCAATTCAAAAGTTTTTATTACATGAAATTTAGTTAACTTTTGGCTGAATATTTACTTAACAAAATTGTAGTAACATATTTTATTTTATTTTCGATTTGTAAATATCAAATATTATAAATTATAAATTAATTTTTTCACAAAATTGTATTTCAGTAAAATATCAATCATGTTATGTAATCGGAAAGTTTTATTTAATAAGATACTGTGAATTGTTATTTGTATACTTATTTGAACACTGTATGAGGATGGCGGCGATTATTACTGTTTATCCATATAAGTCAAATTATGTTATCACATAAGTGCCAATTTAGATTTGTAGATTTCTTGATTTGATATAAAAATTTGTATATAGGTATTCCGCTTATAAAACATGGATAGTATTGATTTCAAATTTTACCTGAATAATGTTTAGACGCTATGTAGTACATAATGCTGTGACGGGAAAAATGAAGTAATGAAGCCTCCGTGCCGACACTTGAATTAATGATGCAGATGAGAGTTGTTGAAATAATTGACGTAGTCTGGATTAAAAATTTATCGAAATTAGTGTAAGGATTTTTAGACATATACAATAGGAAATTGAATTTTCTTTCTTTGTTTGAGAACGTTAAAACAAATAACATGATTGAGATGAATTTTCCAAGAATGAAATGATACTGCATCAAACGCTAAATGATTTCAGTCGGCATTTATTTAACTAAAAAAGATTTTAAATAGATTTTGGTAAATAAAAAATTATGATTTAGACTTAACTCAAGTAGTAGGTATAATTAGAGCTGAGCTATTATGATATTCATTATATTATATATTAATTTAAACTGGGTTTTACCTGTCTAAACATATTAAATACGTTTAAAAGCCGCCTATTTTGCTGATCGTAATTTAAATTTGAAAAATTCATTTCGAATACTAAATGAATAGCACTTCATTAGTTTGAATATATACGACCTACATATTTCGGCAATATATTTTTAATGTAATATTTTCAAATTTGAAATTGATATTTATGAAGATTTAATTTTCTTTTTAAATTGCTCTTTCAGTTACTTTAATAATTTCATGTCGAATGGTTAAAAATATTAATTATATATTTATATATAATATATATATATATAATTAATATTATTATATAATATATAAGTTTTTTCAAGTTTCGCTAAATTGAGTTCATAGAATGACGCCATATTTTGTTGCTGTCAAATCAGATGTAATTGTAACAATAGTAATAGTAAATAAAAATAATATTGAAATTATAAACTTCCAATGAATTTACTTCTGTACCTTTTCAACTGGTTCAAATTGAACTAAATTGAAAACGTTAAATACTTATGTGATCTATTTATTTTTTCTTATAAGCTCGAAAAAATGGCGGGAACAACTCAATTCGGCGGCAATAAAGACAACATCGCCTAAAAGAAATAACGTAAGTTATAGGTGAATATTTTTTATCTGTAGCACTCCACAGCTGCGCCATTGTGAAAGGCTCACAACATCAATAAGCCATTCAGACGAGCCATAAAGGACCCGACACACTGGATTTCACACGATCTCTCATAATTTCCGGAGAAGTTATTATCAATATTTTAAGTGAGATTTACGACGGTTGACAAGTAAAAATATGTCTACGCGTTCTGTATTTTTACAGGTCGCAAACAAATATTAATGGCTCTTAGCTCTTATAATAAAAACCTTGTATTTTAAAAATTATTAAGCCTTATTAAGCATATCATTAGCTCCTAATGGTGTCTATAAAAGAAGATGGATTAAATGCCATTTAACACGACTAATAATGATTATTGATCAATTCATTTGTAACACAAACAATTAACATACGAAGGAAAATTTACTATATTTAATAGGGAAAAACAGTAGGAAAATAAACGAGATAAACAAAACACTTTATTGTATTTTATTTATTTATATTTATACTTATTTTTATTTTTTTTAAATATAGCCTTCTTATTTATAAATACCTTAAATTGTAAAATAGTAATAATATTTTTCTAATTGAATGTCTTCCGTATGTCCATGGGTGTATACGCTTCCTAATAATGGCCACATGTTTATTTATAGGGTATTAGAAAAGACGAATTCGCGACTTGCGAGTTGTTTTTGTAGCGTCGTTAAAGTGTTTCGGGACATTTCGTGCGCAACCATATTGTGCGCGAATGTACTATTTGTTCGAAAAGTTTAAAAGGACTTGGAATTTCAATTTCCATGTTCGAAAAGGAGAATCGATTTCTTAACGTGCTGTAGTGTCTTTAACAGTTCGCCATTCTATATTGTGATTTGATAACGAATACGAAATATGTGAAATAGCGGAAATTCTAAAATAAAATACATGTTCCAAATTCAAAATATATGTATGCTTTTCTTTATGGCCAAACTTGTTGTATAGAAAAACCTTTCTTTTACTTTTATTTTTTATAAGTAGTGATCCTTATTTAGAAAGTGACGATTGAATAAAATAAATTTTCCCAAGTCCAAAAAAAAAACAAGTTTACCAACGATTGGGACTTGGGACATAGGCCAAAAAGCATGCGGGTGAATCACGTAGGATAAAGTACTAACAGTAGCCTGTAGACAAGAGAGGCTTCCGGGTTTATTTTACCCTTTAATCAATAATCCAGTTTGACGAAAAGCTTTTAGGTTTTGAAATTATGCCTGTATTATTAAAATTAATAACAATTCACAGTTTATATCAAGTAATTATCTAGTTATTATGGTAAATTGGATCGGGTAGTTTGATTTATTTATAGCCGCGTAATAAGCTGGCTGCCGGGTAATTAACCGTTAGTCAGATGCCGCATAAAACCTGTTTCATTAATTTTGTATTGAATATTTTTTGCATGAAAAGATTTGAGAATTTTTGTTTGGAGACTTAAAACACCTTTTATGGTCCTTCATTAAGGTAAGCTGATCAGTCTGCGGCAATAATAAACGAATTTATAATGTTTAAAAATTATATGGATTTACTTATTGTGGACTTCCGACACATTTCTGTATCTGTACATCTATTTTTGAAGCAAGGATTCTTAATCGTCGTATTATCTGTAACCAACCACAAAACGAAGTTTACAGACAATATTTGCGTCACTGACTAAACTAAGTTTGGATTTTGATATACATAAAACCCTGCAAAAGCAAAGGAAATCGCGAGTCAATAAGATATTAAATCAATTCAATTATTATTATTTGTATAAATTTTCGATGCACGTATTTGAAAAGGAAGTCTTACGTTTGATTCAATGCATCACTTCACATGATTCCTGGTGAGTCAATTATCTTTTACGTGACTTGCCTTAACTTTGTGTTAGAGATACATTGGCGCAATAACACTGCGCTGGTGAAATTTTATCACTTAATCCGAGGTCTCGCGGTGCGATACCGGTAGAAAAAGCCGAAGAAATTGTTCCTCTTTTAAAGTCTTTCGTAATAAAACAATATCGTTATAAATAAAATAATGTAATGATTATACAAAAGTATGTTTATTGTTCCTGATAATCATTTTTAACATAAGCTTTATATGAGTTTGGAATAAGAATTTTGATGAACTATGCTCGGCACATTTCTTATATGGAGGTTATATGGAGACATGGATTTATTTATTTACCTCTTCACTCGGTTGCTAAGTTAAGCAAAGCTTATTATAAAATATGCGATGGAAATGTATTTTTAAAAGTATATACGTAAGTATTAACTTACGTAGATACTTTTAAAAATACATACTATACCGGTGATCCAACAAAGTGTCAGCCTGTTTGGCAGTCCGGGACGATATAAAATCATATTGGTAATGAAGTTCCAAAGTTCGAGAATTAATATGCGTAGCTATCAAGTAAATATAATAAGCAATATGTTAAGCAATAAATAAACATCGTGGACATAATTTTAAATAATTATAATAATAAATATAAAAAGAGATTGCAAATATTAGGATTGATTGAAAACGATCAAGTCGAGTTTATAAGCTGAACACTTTTTAATTTTACAATAAATATGTAAAATTTTACTAAAGTATTGTATGGGAAATTTGGTACTGTAGAACTTTAAAAGCTACCTTGAAGCGAGTGAGGTCGTGGCTAAAAGCTGGTATCTGAATAATTTTTGATCACAATAATGTAACAAAGTCTAGACTCCAGACTTCGCAAAGAACTATCACAATTTGAGAAGCTGCCAAATCTCTTATAAATTAATCTCAACTCACTTCAGACAATTGTCCATATGTTTATAAAAAATATTTTCAAGCTTATGCTTATCTATTTTTATCTACTGTCATAATTAAATACGAATTTAATATCATCAATGAATGCCCAAAGTCAAGCACGAGACACCACAAGTAGCCTCTTTTCACAAGTACGACGTATGGTCATACAGTACGCAACGGGGGGATATTTGACATGCTGCGGTATTTAAAAAAAAACTAAAGAAGACGCTTAATCTTACTTATACAAGTTTCAACTTTTTAACTTATTTTTTTAAACAGCTTAACATTATTAATTTTTTTATTGGTATTTGGTTTTTATTTTTCGATACATACTGAAACAAAGTGGCCTTCGGTGGCTTCGTTGGCGTTGGCGTTGCATACAGCTCCTTACTACTTTGATTGAGCCAGCAGCACGCATTCTTCCATTCTAAATTTCCCGTCATGTAGAGCAAGCCTTGTTTTCAACCAAGATTGCGTAGACCGAGCTTTATGACACTGAGTGTTGCTGGAAGGACCATTCTTGGTTATTGAACATAAAGTTGTTAAGAGGCTTCACTACTATCTCAAAAATGGCAAACCGATGTCTTGATATCTTTTTCACAGAAATACTGCTCCAGTCACTCCTTCGTACGTCAGACGTGGGACATTTCTTTCATTGCACTCTACTTACCATAACTTCATACCTTTGGCATAAATACGATAATTTTGTTTGTTAAAATGGTGCTCCTTTCTATAAATTTTCTAATCCACAAACAAAATTTTTCTGTGACCACTGCACACCGCTGCAGTAGTTGTTTCAATTGTACCATCCTACTTTTTTTAATTCTATTAACTATTTCCCCAGAAATATTACGTCTTACCTTTAAATTGCATTCTATGGAAAAATTTAAACTATTTTTTCAAATTTTTATTGAATCGAAGTAATCATGCAATAAATGCATCTTTGACAACGCAGTTCTAGTTTATTGAAGCCCTTCTTAAAGAAATCAGCTGGACGCGAGGCTACAAATTCTTCAAAGGCATTTTGTACTGCTTCTCGGGTATTGAATTTTTTACCCGTCATAAAGTTACCATTGTCGAACTAAGTCTTTGGACGACCGCGAGGTTCGTTCTTGAGGTCGAAATTCCCAAAACGGAAGCGAGTAAACCAATAACAGGTGATGCGTTGGTCTGTAGTGTTAAACGTCGTTAAATGTTGCGTTCCACTTGTGTTCCACGTAGATTCCACATATTCCATAATTCCTCGAATTTTTATCTATCTAAATGCTATCCATGATGACGAAAAAGATTGAAATGTGATGAAAATGTAAGACTTAAAAATAAAAAAAACAACTTTTGGAAATAGAATTCCATCCTTTTGAAAATACAATTTATTTGAAAATAGAATTCTAAGCCAAATAAAAATTATTTTCATTTGAAATGTACTGCAGAACGAAGATTTCATAGGTATACCTATTATACAGATAAGACGGGAAAAAATAAATTTAAGAAAACTTTAATTCAATTGCAAATTTAATTAATCTATCATATCATAAGTGATGATATTTGAATTACTAATTGCAAATGTTTAAAGCGTGGCTTTGAGTTAAACTAATATAACATAGGTAATTAGGTGCTCATAACGTTTTAGCAAATATTAGTTAAATTAAATACGAAAACATTTTTAACAGAGGCTAAAAGGTTTATTATTTATAAGGGGTAGAATTTTATGGTTCTTTCATATTATATTCGAAGAGGTACATATTAATTTATTATTGCCTACAACGAAAAAAAAGCTCAGCTGCGTTGGGTGTAGGTGGATGAAAAGAACAGTCACCTCCACCAAATGCAGCTGAGCAACGTTTATTTGAAATAGTTCTTTCCAATTATAAAATTCTCCTGGGAATATTTTACTCACCCTCACTATCTGTTTACTACTTCGCAGCTTTTGAAGTCACTCTCGACGAGATTGCTCCTCGGTATATTAAAATAATGGGTGACTTAAATACTAACTGGATAAAAGATTAATTCCGTTCTAAAAACTACTCTCTATTGACCAATCTTATAAACTCCAAAACCCAAAACTTTGTCCTACTCACAAAGTCCCTGGTCTTACGCCCTCGTGGTTTAGAACCTCATTTTTGTATCCTTACCTGAACTTGTGGCAAAGCATGGCCAATTTTTTGCTGTTGCTCGCTTATCACCATTTAACTCAATATTAATAATTTTAATATCAATGACTAAAGATGACCCTGAGTTTGATTGGAGCACAGTGAACACTCCGATTCTCTCTTTGACGTTCAAGTTTAGTAAAGCTCTTCTTAAATTCTTTGGTCGAAATACATATTTAAAACCCATTAAACTTAAGCATTTACCAGCTCCTTCACTGATTGTGATGAACTAATCTAATATCTAAAGTTATAGATAAAAAAGCAGAGCTAAGGCTACACTGAGAGCTGCCAAAGCATTCATGAATCAATCTCCAATACAGACGCTTCCCAAATCTGGAAATTTCTTAAATCTTTAGGGCTCAGCTGGGCTACACAGGCAGGCTCTCAGTTCTTTTTATAATTTACCCTTTTTTTTTTTTTTACAGTTCTCCGTATCTCCCATAGCTCTTAGCACGGGTTATCTGGAAGAGATTGCTTTTAAGCTATACTGCCACCCATTGCCCTTAGCCGTTACTTACTTTTTGGTTTAAATTTTATGATTGTTGTTGTGTGAAAAAATATATAAATAAATAAATTAAAAAAAACAGCTGAAATGCTACCTTAAGAAATGACCTTGATTAATTTTATAGAAAAACTTCAATAAAAGAGTTTAGAAGTTAATAAAGTTTTTATAATATCGAACGTCGAAATTACCATTGTCAAGCTGTAGTAATAGTGACCAAGATTTAATTTCATTATAAACAACATCTGTATAGAGGGGCTCATATAAATAGACAAAAATAACCAACCAATTAATGATCCTTGTAAAGTCTCAATTTAAGGATAGTGAAACCGCTATAACATTATTAAACAGATACGTTAATCAAATAACAAGTCTGTGATATAAATAATTTACGTTATTCCAATGAAAATTTAATTTTATTACGTTTTTGCTATGCATTGCAGGCGAGACACTTAATTTGTAATTTAATGAAATCGTAAAATAGGATTAGTTGGATTTTTATAGATGGCAATGAAAAAAATCGTTCACAGCGGAATGTGGCAATTAAAACAGTGTAGTTTCACACAATAGGGGTGTAATGAGTTTTCATGATTGGATGTTAAATAAAATGTTTTTTCTGCAATAAATTCATCTTCGAAAGGATATTTTTTCATTTTTTTTCCTCTAGTATCACAAGTACAAATCACCTCATTAATCAGTGCAATATTGTCT
The DNA here is from genome assembly GCA_963693355.1 of Pontia daplidice. Classification (NCBI taxonomy): domain Eukaryota; kingdom Metazoa; phylum Arthropoda; class Insecta; order Lepidoptera; family Pieridae; genus Pontia; species Pontia daplidice. The sequence continues at coordinate 2,478,648 of CAVNZL010000011.1, read as the reverse complement.
GAGGAATTATCAGTTAAAAATTGTCAATTTTCGTTTCAATAGGTAATCAATTTTAGTTAGTTTAAAAAAAAACATTGTCTTCTAAAATGTCAATTGTCTTCTTAATTAACATTATTCTTAATAACTTAGGGGTTTTCTCCGATAAAAACTTGCACCGGGAATTAAACCCGGATATTGCTATAAAAATTTAAAGGCAGTACAAATCTTACAATAAGGATAAGCTACAAACATCTTACGTTTACAAAATGTCATTTATATCAATACGCCATATTTCATTCGCCCACATATTAAATATTTCGTCAATAAAACCTCTTTACGATACCATAAAGTATGCTGGTCATATTTTATGTAAAAATACCACAGATTATTTCTCTACGTCTCATATTTCTACAGAAAACGAAAAACATTTTACAATAAAAGTATTTGTAAATTAACTGGCATCTACGAAATATGTTGTTCACAAAGTATTTCCTTTTTGAAGCTGTTCTAGCTGTTATATTAATAACCATAATAATATACATCCATTAACAATCTTTTCACTAGGTACAGGATATATCTAACTGAAGAAACTAAAAAAGCCTTCCAGTTATATTTAGAATTATCACATAATATGTATTTTGGAATACAATAAGCTTTACAATCGCTTATAATTTATGTCTTATATTAAAGCGTCAATAGCACATTAGGCGCATACCTGTCATATCTGACGTCACATAACTCAAGTGGCAACGCATACCAGGCCAGAGGGTAACCATAGCACTAATAATAATTAGCGTGCAATAATTCCGCGGTTTTCACATGCTTCGATACAGGGACTGATTCAACAACTCGTTCAAAAAGCCCCGGGGACTATAATTTTAATTGTATATATTCTTCTTCTTGTATGTAATATATATATATACCATTATAGTTAAAAGGGGGAATAAATTGTTACAAACTGTTTGCTTTAGTCGGTCGGTAGAAACTGATAATGCTCAATACCAAAATAGTTATACAAATGCTGGAATCCAACCAAAACTTTGGTACCGAACATGTACATACGTGTTCTCACATAATTGACATAATTATGTCTTTTTATTTTATTTAAAAAAAATTTTCCTTAAATTGACGATACGTATAATGATAAAAATATGGTCTATAGATACTAAAAATATATTGTTTTATTTTGATTAAATAAAACAGTTTTATTTGTGAATACGTCCCATGCAATAATTTCTGTACAGGGCTGCCACTTAAAAAGGGTTTCTAATTAATTTTAAATTCCTCTGGAAGTTTGAGTTTATTTTGAAAATAGGTAATTGGATTATCATTACAAAGCTGATTCAATCCCATCCTTAATGTGACCCGGAACCCTCAAATGGATTGGCTAAGTTTTGTCTCTTTATTATTCAATAGAACTTCCTTAGTACAATTTTAAATTGTAGAATTGACTGCTGGTTTATTGATCCAATAAGACCTGTGTACGAGCCTGTCCTTGCACTTATACCAGCTAATGACCTTTTAAACAAACTATTATGGATTTACAGGATCAGGATCCAGTATCTCCAATTTATCGTTATTTATCTTTTCTTATTTTAAGTGAACTTGATATTAAATAAATAAATGTTTTACCAAGTGTATGGGAGGTTCTTCTGCATATAAGTATGATATACGCAAATGTTTGACGGTGTACCGAGCCGTATTAATGCACTGGATATCTAAGAAATGTTGCACAAAGGTACTGTGAACTACAAAAAATTATATGGCAGTTTCTGAACTGGGTGATCTTTATTTTTACCCGCCTTAATATGCGAATTTTAATTTATTAGTCTCTCTCTCATTATTAAAAACTAAGGTAAAAAGGGATATGAACGCGAACTTAGTTACAAATATTAGTAACAAAACGTTTCGGGTGCCTTGTATCCCGGATCCTAATAATTATCATCTATATGCGTTAAAAATATATATTTTAATGTGTAATAAATAAGTAATTAAACTAAAATAAAAATATATATATTCCATATGTATACAAAATTTATTTTTTTTGTAAATAAATATGAGGAAGAACCGAGCACAATTTTAGGATCATAATTTACCATTATTTGTCGCCGTTTAAATAGAGTAGCGAAATAAACACTGTCTTATCGTATATTATTAGGGTACCACGTGGATTTGAGACAATTTAGATCACTTTAAAACCGTAATTTGAATACAGAAAAGCTCTCGGTGTTCGCTCAGTTCGCACCTTACGCCGATAACAGCCTAACGTAACTTTGACTTCCACCTCCTATGTTCGATGGTCATATATAAAAAACATATTAAATAAAAAATACAATTTCCGGATTTATTCCGGAGTCACTCATGTTCTCGAACAAAGTTCAATACTGCAGCAGATTGTATACTAATAATTCACATATGGTGACGAAGTAAATAAAATATTGGGCGTGTATAATATCTCATTATACTAAGCAGAACAAACATCATGAAGAGATCAATCAACAAACTCATCAATTCACATCAATCATTTATTCCTGAACATAGCCAAATGTAGATTAGATATATTTTAGATTGGAGATATTGTAGGTACAAGCTTTAATTGTAACAAAATATGCATTCTCAATTATCTGATTTTATGTCCAGCTGTTATATCTCAAGAGACCTAACTAATTAAAAACAAGAACTAAATTCCTTCTTTCGCCAATGGTCGAAATGACGGCCCTTAATATGAAAAATCAATTTACTACGATAGGAATATATACCGTAAGTAGAAGCAGAGTGTCGAGGACAGGTCTTGAGATGCAAGAGCCGCACTGTCATTGAGACCTATTGGTCCTTTCTGAGGATAATGGACTTCACTGATTTAGTATAAGTTAAGCCCACACTTTTTTCTTTACCACACGCTGGTGCCTACACTTGAATGAGGGTTTCGCCAATAAGACACAGAGAGAATCTTTAAATTAAGGTATTAAGGTAAATTAAGTATTATAGCAATCGTTTGTACAGAAAAAAGTAATTTTTATAATTTTGAGGCAATTTTTCAAACTTTCCCCTCCGTAAGAACTATCCTCGTACTTCATGGATATTCTAAAAAAGGATTAGCGAAATCCGTTCAGCTGTTTTAGAGATTTGCGCTTAGCAATACATTTAGCGATTTATTTTTGTATTATAGATACCACTTAACTTTATGAAGTCATAACTTTTTTCAAAATTATATTACAAACAAGAAGAGGTTTTACAATCACAGTCACATCTTTTATATCAATAAGGTAAACAATAGTATTATTATATATCCTTGTGCTGTTAACTAAACTTCTATTAATTTTAACCGACAAATTTAGAAGTTTCACTGGGTAAGGTATTGATTAAATAAGAGTTGTCCATTTTATTTGTAATCTAACACCTAGTAACCAGAGATAGCCAAGTTGGGGTTAACAATGTCAATGACCGATAAAACAACAATAGCACGTGACTATATAGTATTTGATGACAAATATTTATTTAGATGACGCAACCCTTTTAACGTCCTTAATCGTCCTTAGGAAAGCAATATAACTATACTACCTAAATTTCTATATTATATACGTGGCGTGAAATGTTATAGCTAAAGAAATAATTTTACCTGTTATCTATATGCATCATTGGAATATATAAAAATCATATCAATATGACTATGTTTCCGAAAATACCAGCGATAGCATTTAAACATACACTTACGATGTTTACACACGCTTGGGAAGCCGAAATAGAACATCCTCAATTGATATTCAATTAGAATGATAGAGGTCAATCTGATAAACTGTGTTTGTGAAGCAAAGCGTTTTTTGGTATGACAAAAATATTACATACTCGGGTTTATTACATTTGGTGAGTGTTGTAAATAAGGCGAAATCTCAAAATAAGGAAAATTCGAGCATGCCTATGAACTAGAGCAGTCCCATCCAACTAAAGGCTTTCGGTTCTGTTCCAGTTAAAACCCCCTGCATGATAAATTGGTCCGACACTTGCCTGGTTTTTTATCAATACTTCAAAAATTGAGATATTCTCAATATTTAAATGGGGCATCCATGTAAATATTGAGTATACCCTGAATCCCAAAATGAAAACCAAAAGTTATAAATAGAAGATGATGAAAAATAATTTCCAGAAGATTGTCAGTTGTCTTTTAGGTGGTTCTGCAACGGTGGTTACAAACGAGCAAGAGCCTTATTTATTATATAAATAATAATAGTCACTACTATCTGTCATGGGAAAAAACACTTTTCACATATAGTATGTACGGACTTCTAATAAAATCTATTTGGCTATATGTATTTTTTTTTGTATCATTAAAAAGATTTTATTTTAAAGAAGACAATTCCATATTCAAATTAGGAAAATGTGTGTAATTTTTAGGAGTGAATTTAATCAAGGCAGAGGCAATTAAGTCCAAGGGGGAGACGTTGGCGGTAAGTTTGGACATTGTGACCAACCACAGGCTACTACGATCTTATGATATATTTGGGAAGAAGTTATCCACCAAATAGCAGTCACATACTTCCCCCCCCGCGGACACCCCCCGGGCTATTGTAAAGCAGTGCCGTGACAATCTTGTGTCTGAAGTCGCGGCATTCCGCGTAATATGGGAAGAAGTACCACCAAAATAGCCGTCACATACTTTAGCCAAATTTAAACAAAGTTTATGAAATAATTATTTGAATTTTTATATAAAATAGCTTTTTCCCCAAACTTAAAATAACCATTGATATTTTGATATAAGATATAAAAAATGATTGCGTGTATGTTTTGTCAAGACAACACTATTGACTTGTAGGATCATTGATTGACTCAGGAAGAAGGGAGGGAGGAGGAGGAAGCATGGTTCAAAAAACAAATTCTGGCACATTTTAGCTAAATTTAAGTTAAATAAATTTCGAAGACTTCCTTTTTTAAATCAGTTCATTTCTTTTTTAATTTCTTTAATATGTATGTGATTTAAAAATATTTTTATTAATTTTCGTAGATTTTTTCCTACGAAGCTTGTGTACACTATAACTGTCGCATAGGTAAGCCTTTTTATTTCTAAGATCTATTTCTCTTGTGTGTTTTACTATATGTGATGTTGTGTAAATAAACAAACTGGTGAACTATATAAAATAACCGCCCCCGGGTGGGATCGAACCACCAACCTTTCGGTTAACAGCCGAACGCGCTAACCAATTGCGCCACGGAGGCGTTGGTGTTACCCACAACATAATTCCTACAATATAAATTTGTCTAATCCAATATCTATCTCCGATAGTCGCGTAATCCCCAAACGGGGCATGGGCCTCACACGATGCTGCCTGTTCCAAATGTAAGACAAATATTTTCCCAGGATTCGAATCAACAGAATCTGCGCCAGGCACGTGTTTTGTTTGTACACAAAACGTCGGAATTTCTCACCATAAAATTTTCAATAAAATAATACAAGTCATATTCGAAAAACTTCGACGAAGTACAACAAAAAAACCTGAATCATTTTTGTAGGCTATTACGAATACAATTGTTAAGTTGATTCGCAGTCTTATTCCTTCATGTAAAACCATTTAAACTCGTTATTTATATAGTATGGTATGCTTAACATAAGCTGTTGGAGGTCACCGACCTCACCCCCAAAACTGCGATTTGATCAGGTTTATAGCTTGTTTACATTAATTTATGAAGGGTGCCGACACTTATGGCGGCTAATTCCAAGCTTTCCATTACAGGAAAATGGGTATTTTCAAATGATTTAGTGGGTAGTAAAAGTTGTGGCTTAATTATAGAAAAACTAGCTGATTTAAGCGGTTTTGAATAAAAATAGGTTAATGATCATGAAGAAAACAGTACGTATGTTTAGGTTAGTAGAGGCTGACTTTTCTCTCTTCTTCAGAGTTAACCGAAACGGCTTCGTTCACATAATATTAATTGAACTTTACTATAGCCTAAGGAATTCAAGTTTACCATAAGTATAACGTACGCTACGCGGTGTATATTAAAAATAAAACGTATGTGACTAGATATATTTATGACTAATCTCCCTCCTTTATAGAGCTCCGTACCCAAAGGGTAAAAACGTTGCGACTTCGATGTCCGTCTGTCAATAGACTCATGAACTGTTGCAGTGTTAAACAGAATATAATACGTATTTTATTTGATGGTATGGAACGTAGAAATAACATTTCATATCATAACATACTGTTAAATTGTCGTATTAACGCCATCTATTGCCGCGTCCAAAAGTCATACAGCCAGTCTGGTTAAAAGTTGTCAACTGCCGAAAATAAACGCATATGAACTGAGCTTTTTCATAAAGGTGAACAAAAAAAAATATGTGTATACTCTTGTAAACAAAATATTGTTCAATAGATCTTAAAGGCCAAGCGATAAAATTAATACTATATTAAATTAATAATATATAATATATATATACTCCCCGCACTTATTTTGAAGTTGTAGATGCTTTCCCTTGCAATACTGTTTGCATTATCTGTCTCAATTTGCAATACTCGTAAAATAAACAAACTAGCTCCGTCTAAACTAGTTATGTTGTATATGATATTTATCAGTGATGTTTTTAATTGCAGAATGCATCAAATCCTGCTTATTAGATCCTACAAATCGTATACTACATAATAATCTCTAATGGAAATAGTTTGACACCTCTAACATAAAATAGTTCGCCCCCGGGTGGGATCGAACCACCAACCTTTCGGTTAACAGCCGAACGCGCTAACCAATTGCGCCACGGAGGCGTTGTTTTAATATCTCTAATATATTATCTAATAAACAGAACTAAGGTATCCTACAAGTTTTGCTACAATATCATTTTTGCATAGTTTGCTAGACATAGTATGTTTGTTGTAAGACATGTTATAAATACAGCCGCAGTGTTCTTTTCAAGAAACGAGAGTAGATCTATTTTTTGAAAAAAGAAGCTTCTTAAAAAAAAGTTTGATTGCCAAAACTAGTGTAACTATTTAATAAACATGAAAATAAGGGACAAATAATAGATATATTATTAAAATATAGGCGTTTGTTAAAAAGGTTAACCAATACACACAGCTGAGTTTATTCTAGGATAGTTTCAATACAATTAAATTATTCTCGACCGAGTAGCGTCAATATCAGTAAATTTCTAGCGAGCCTCTTAGTCAAAGAGCCTATGGGTTCTATTAATGCATGCAGACAATAGGTACTCTTAGGTAGAAATGCATAGGCCAATTAAAGAAAAAATACAATCTACATGTTGACTGGTGCGTTCGTCGTTCAGCGGTTAAGTCACACATCGAGGAAATACTGCCAGCAAATAGAGTCATCTTTTAATTTTTTTTTATTATTATTATAAGTTGTATTGCATTTTGTGTACAGATAAGAATTTATTGTGTTGTTATTAATTTCTTTTTGAAATGTGAAATAAGAATATCGCAAATAAAGAGTTAGTTTGAAAGTATGTGAAATCTCACAAAAAACGGTTTTTAACCAACGATTATTGGTTATTGGTAATTTTTTTAATTGATTGTTTAAAAGAAATAAGGCAACCGGTAAAATTTATTTCCGACTTATATGTATAAATTTTGGACAGCTTCGAGCACTTGCCACTTTGACCGCAAACAAAAATACTTTCAGTTAAATATCCATGCATTTAAGATTCTATTATTCCGTAAAACATTTTAAGAATTGTATTTATATACTAATAAATCTGTCTTAAGATGCCGAGTAAGCACTTTTTGTGTCGAGCTCCGGAGCTATAAGTCAAGCTTTAACAAACACTAGAGTTTTATCATTGAATCTAGGTTAGCGGAATTTCTTGAGAACGCTACCCCGGACATATATACTTGTTTATTTTGTACCTTTATATTAAAATAGAGTAATCGTAGCTAAGAAATATACATATAAAGTTTAGGATATTAGATTCAAGAAAACAAATTTTAATAATTTTTCGTTTCTATGAAAAAAATCTCATTGAAATAATGGCTCGAAGGCTCGACCAAATGACGTATGTTAGTGTAAGTCTTAAAAGTTACCCATGGATATAAGCTACCACTATGCAAAATTACATTTAAATCGGAACATCGGTTTCGGAGACTTGCAATTACAATCTGATAACAGACAAACAGGCGTAAAAATTTAAAAAAAAAATCAATTTTTTTTTCAATGTGAAGTAATTCGATCTCTACAACTTTATTACTCAATTTCTGACAGCTGCTGCTGACAAATCTAAAATATTCTAACAAAAATCTAAATTGTTTTACGAAGACAATCCGCTACAAATTTGAAACGTGTTTGACTTCGTTAATTAATGAAATATAAGTCTTATAACAATGAAATAGTAAACTAAAGTGTTTCTTAACGAGTGATTTATATAAAAGTGGTCGTAGCTATTTAATAAAATTGTAGTTAAGCCCAGGAACTGTGAAGCGAACAAAGTTGTTAGCAAGTGTAGTAACAACTGCTTGTGCCGTTTAAGGCTGGTCACGTGCCAACCGCGGCGGTTGGGCCACATGGGCTCTGCTTTTCAATCCACCAAAAATACTTAAGTCTAAAAGTCTACTTACAGTTCTGATATACTAAATATAAAACCAACTATATCTACAATACAGGTCTTAAACGATTTGCCTTAGCAACCCATACCGTAGAGATAGGATTGTAATTAAAATGTTAAGCGCGATATAATCGTAAGTCTGAATTTATTTAATAAATGTATTGATCGCTGTGTGCGAAGTAAGTTTTTTTACAAATCAGAGGAACACATTTTTTAATTTAAGCCAAGACAAAATAAATAAATAATATCTCATTTCACACACAATTGCTAAAATATAAACTAAGTGGCTTCTAATACAACTGTTAAACATATTCCTTTTATAAATATATATTATAACACCCAGAACACTAGAAGACGAAGTCGGAATCCTCTGTTCGGCAGTCCAGCATGGTGATCATTGCGCCAACTACGGCAACAATATATCAAAATTACCATTTTAAATCATGTTATAAGTACTAATTTTAATGTACTAAATACTCGTATGTTATAAAATATACACATTAAGTAAATCTCTTAACAATTGAATGCTTTCAAAAGTCTAGAATTTTCTGTTACAAATTACTAAACCACACCTTTATTTTTTACTTTACGCTATTTCCTATATTTTTCTGGCTCTTTCGCGTTCTAGGAGTAAACCACTTTGGACTTAATCTAGAAGAAGTCATGAAGAGTGAGCGCTATTCATAAATTAATCAGAGTCCCAATCTTAATCGCGAGATATACATCGGATCTCAATACAATAATTAAAACGAGCACAGTTCGTAATGACGTCGGCAAAAACTTTGTTACCTGCCGACAAAAACGTTGGCGCTTTGTCATAGATTACAATAAAAAACAGATATAATCTTATAATAAAAGAAATTATGAAATGAATAAGCGTCGAACTGAAGCGATTATGACTAGGAATAGTACATGATATATAATCCTAATTCAAATTAGATACTTTCTGATCTATTTTTGTGTCCTTGGAAACGATTCAATTGGCACGAACTCGTCAGCTTTTGTTTTGATTTTCACTGAATCAAAATCTGGGGATGATATAATTATTAAAGGATATAGGGTGACATCGTCATGCCATTTATGGGTTCATAGACAACATTTTAACTTCTATTGTGAAGATACTGTGAGCCTCATCAAAACGAGCGAAGTCGTCGCAGATTACGCAGAAGAATTTTGTCAGTAGTTTGGTTTAAGCACAGACTGTTGTTCAGTCGCAAGGAATCCCAAATCAGAATACCCACGATAATCGCTTCTCAAGACAATACAATCAATAGATATATTTTACCCATGATTAAGATTTAGCCTCTAAATAAGAATAGTTTAATGAAGAACTTAAATTTGTTGGTCTACGTATCATTGATAATATAAAGCTTGATATTAAAAACTGCTGTCAGTTCAGTGAGTCAGCTATTTTCGAGTGATGCTTTACAACGCGTTGCGACTTAAAATGTAAATGATAATACAATTGACTTAATAAAATCTACTTTAATAAAGTAGTTTGTTTAGTGTAACTTTAAAGTTTTTGATGTTATGAAAAATCTTTACCAACGATAGCAAATATTTTTTGGTAAACGTAATTTAAAGTTTGCTTATAAAAAGCTTATTTGAAAAATTCTAAGATATGATCACTTTTTGAATAGTAATATTATGAAGACTGCCTATTCCATCCTATGAAGACAATCATAAGATGGTTTTAGTTATTAATTTCTCAAAATACTTAGATGAGAATTTAAAAAAAAAGGATTTAAAAAAAACGCGAACAAAAATAATCAATATTATTTAATACTCAAATCATAGATAGGTTTGCAGAATATCCCGAATGTAAGATGCAAATCTAATAATTTGTATTCGAATACTTTACTACTATGTCTTCTGGTAATAACAACTTATAAGTACTTATTCTGATTTGAAACTTTTACGATTTAGGTTTCATTGACGTTAAACCTACTTCCCTTGCAAAACATAACAATTTTAAGTACACAAAGTAAGTCGATCCAGTGCTTACATTCCAACGTATATATCAGTTTAAAACGATACTTTGTAGCTTACACTGCAATGTGACATCTTAATACATTCCTAAATACACAATACGAATTTGAGCCCTGTTGCATTGTATTTAAAATTGGATTTCCACAGCGTAGGCCGCTGTTATGTCCGATTCCGAAGTATCACAGATAATCTTCGTAGATAATAATAATATTTTCCGACGGACGAAAATTTCCCGAGTCAGCTAGGTTTTATGTGGGTGTAGGCCTAAGGGGCTTACACGCGTTAAGGGAACAAAGGCTTAATATTATTAAGTGTTATGAGTGTTTAAGGACTTCTATGACTACAAAACCGAATATCTATGATTACACGGTGAGATTCAAGTATTTCTATATTAAGGTATTTATAAGCATTTATTATACAATCGGCTCTTTCATAGGAGTTTAAAGTGCCCAGGCAGATCCTAAGTTCGGATTCAAATGAAAATACGTTTTTTAATGTAATATTTATATTAATATCCATATATATGTCTCAGTTTGCCCAGATAGCCAATGTCGCCGAGTCGTTTAGAGGAGGCCTTGTCCTCTAAAACTGAATGTCTGGGCTAGATGAGGTTCAGTCTTCAGCTCCTATAAAGTCCAGACCGTTGGTTTCAAGCCAGGCTTGAGTGGTTCGTGCCTTGATACCAGGTGGAGCGTCTTGCCGGAAAGCCCTCGGTATATTTTTTTAAAAGAGTATTGCTCAGAGCTTTCACAGCATGATCTAAGACTGTATCTGGATACACGAATAAGAACGACAGCTCCCTGGCCACTTTGTGTAAGACGATCACAGCAATCGTATTTTCCATTCCATATTGTGATTTGATAACGAACACGAAATAAATATCGCAACGCAAAATCGTAAGAAGTTTTAAAATAATATACGTATTCCAAATTCAAAATATTTAAGGAATTAGTTAGTAGGCTAATATAAAGACTTAAAGGCAAGAGAACAATGGAATACCTAAAACATATTTCTGTTTTATCATTTTTAACATAGCTTGAAGGGGCGGGAGTTGAAATATAGGTATAAATAATGTAATAAATATGCATTGCCTTTTCATTTGTCTTTATTATAATTGATAGATCATGTCTATAACATACTGTTAAGATAATAAGATACGATAAATTTGTTTATAGATACTGCCAACATATAGAATATTACAGCCACAAAACAATTGCCTGCTAAAGCCAGCTTACAATTCCAAGGTACAATTTCGCCCCAAGCGTTGTAATCATTGATCAAAGTACACTTAAATAAATGTTCATGACTGTGTCCTAACTAACGAGCAATTTAGAATGCATTTTATGTCAAATAAACTAACACGTGCTTCAACAATAAATAGATCTTGGCTGAGATGTCGAGGCGGCTTTAAGCGTGAGCGGAAGCGATATAATTTTACACACGGTCGGCTAACACATAGTTAAGCTATTTATAGCTTGTATTATGGGTACGTTTAGTAAGGTTAGTAGTGTCAGGTCCACCTATATTCATATATATGAATATATATTCTATATATATTAAATATAGATTGTTAATATCCATAACAGAACAAGTTTGCCGCTTATTTTGGTTATTAAATTGTATATATGTTAATACATATTTTAATAAACATAGTTGCAACTACAACTCCATTCGATCTATGATTGCTACTAATATAACAAGACAATATAGCTTTTAACTACAGGACAATAATATAATTTTCTACACATTTATTTGTTTCGTATTTAACAAACCGCTGTAGGCCAATACTTACACCACGCTCACACAGTCAGCGACGGTCAGCAGCTGCCTTAACTAGTGGATTAAAACAATTGATTAATTCAAGTGCAACTTTGAATGGAGTTTCTGGACGCCTTCCAGATGCTAACGTGTCCTGTATCTGTATGTTTGTCTGCTTCGTGGAAATGGCTTTCATATTTACTCGTAAGTGCTGTACTACTTTATTGTTGGAAGTGAATAATGGCGCCGGGTAATGGATTAACTTAGGAAAATAGTTTTAAAGTCTGCTCGGTATTTTGTTGAATGTACTGCGATGATTAAAAAGTATATAAATATGTTATATACATATATAGTTTTAAATTTCATAATATGTTATATCCATTATATTATGTTAGAGATTTTGCCATGGGACTTTAAGTTAATTATGCACATATTTGTTTTCACATCACTTTTTCATAAAATTCAACTTTTAATTAGGATTTGAAGCAGCCATGGAATAACATATCTCACATTTCTAAGATCGCCATTCAATTCCTATTCTGTTAATAAACATTCCAAAGTCCAACGATTAAATAATACAAATATGTATAAAAATCAACAGAAAATAATTTACTTTTTACAGAATCCGATACAGACTTTTTCTCGCCGTTTCCAAATCCGGCGTTTCGAATCACATGAAATCATTTTATTAAAAATGTCCTCTAACGCAAAAAACCTAATATGGGTTGTTGACCGAAGGTAAATTGAATGTATTAAGGTAGCCGCACACTAAATAAGAACAAAACTCAATTAAAATAAAATATATGTATTTTAAGGAGGTATTGAATCGAATAGCTGTAGTGTAGTTTGTGTGTTTGCAAAGCAAGATATATTTTTATTTTATTTCCTGCAACCCGGGTTGTCTGGAAGAAATAGCTATCGTAGCTATAAGACCGCCCTCTGTACACAGACATTAAGTTCATAAGTTTATTTTTATTTTATTTTTAAGTCTATACTATAAGTTTCTTTCTATGTTTTATGTGTGGAATAAAGTATTTTTATTATTATTATTACTTTTATTTGACTTAGTGTTGTTTATTTAAGAAATGATATGAGATAATGTTTGATTGATTTAATTGATTGTACCGTATGGGGCGGAGTTCGAACCAAAGATCCAATAGGTAGTTGAGTTGATTATAGCTATAGCAGGCTAAGCCACTCCGCTCTATTTCTAGTGACCGACTACCTTAGTTAAAGTTAACTTCAGTGAGCAAAATTCCTAAATATGCAGAAAAATTAGGCTTTATTTAATTTCATAAAAATGCCGTTTCTACTTTACAACGGGCAATTACACATATATTTACTTCAATACATAGGAATCAACTAAAATAAAATACACCAATATTCGTAATAATTTAATATAATAAGAATAAAAACATCTAGAGACGTCGCAACTGTGACGGGACATACAAAAAATTATTTTTAGAAATTTCTTCCCTTCTTATAGTTTTTCAGGTGTGGATAGAAATAAAATTTACGTGGTGTCCAATTAAACTTTCTGAAAACTTTTCTCCAACTGCACCGTGGTGACCTCAGAAACGTGTTTTTCACCTGTTCTGGTGATGAAAATCGCTGAACACGTTGGTTCTTACTTTAAGGGATCAAAAAAATAATAAAGTGCCAGGCGCGGACTGTTTCCAGGATGGCTTGCAGTTCTACAATTATCACCTTCATATACCTATTGTGTTTGTTAGTCTGGCCGTGTCCTCCTTGTTCAATGATACGGCGCTCCCTCCTCCTAATTTTTAGCAAACAAACTGTCGTGTAGTTCCTTCAGGTCTTCAGGACAATTTTCTAAAGAAACAGTAGCCAAGTGTAGTATTACTAAAAGATGCAATAATCCGCTTAGATGTAGTTTTTGGTTGGCTTGAAAGACCAATAGTCAAATTTCAATTAAAATCGAAGAAATACTAATACACACATATAATACGCCATTTTTTCATGACGATAAACACAATTGACAGATGAAACAAACTGCAATCACAAATAAATAAACAACCAAAGATTTCCATTTTCAAATGTTGTAATTACTTTGTAATTCATTATTACAATGTATTTAGCTGGTTTCAAAGACTGGTCCTTGTATAATGTTTTGTAATTCTAAGTGTTCTTTTAAGGATATAAAATACTTAGGATCAAACAAAACCGTTTGCCGTGTAACCTTCAATTATTTCAAATAGCAACGGATATTAGTGCAGTTTTCATCAATATGATAAACTAAAATCTAATAAAATCTCTAACACAGTTTTCCTTTTTTCATGCAAATATTGTCGCGCGTTTTAAATACAAAATTAAAAATACTAATATTTAGTGTTCGTTAGTTTGAAAGATTCAATTAAAGTGTTAATTAAAATAAAAGTAGAACGATGCGTGTGGTTCCCATCAATCATTCTAAATGACAGGATGGCCAGGGGTCAATCCTGGATGCCGGAACAATACACTTCAAAGGATAATTTGGTACCATTCCGGCCAAATGAACATCAGAGTTTGTACAGTTAAAATTAATTGTAAATGTATCTTTGTTCCTCATGAGACATTTGTGATTAGCTTTATTACTTAGGTTCGATACTGGTTGAAATCATTTGTATCTCGGTGGTCCACAGGTTGTGTATGTACTTTAACATATCTTCTATCATTAGATTTATAGTTTTGTGTTGTACAACAATACTTGTTGGAAGTTCTTTGCCTTTGTTTTTATTTTATATGGGCATTTTGGTTTTTAATAATTAATTTTATTCCCTTTTTTGTATATTTAATCATGCGTTCGCGCCTTTAATTAAGGCCGCACTTTATCTATTAGAATGTGATTTGTATCTTTTTCGCATTTCTTTGTGTGCCCTTGTTGGCGTGGCTGTATAAATAAATAAATACACGGTTATATTGTAAGCACAGTTATAGGGAGTTCGGTTCTTGTAGTTTGGTGGCATTTCTCGTATTCAGAAAAAAATATAAATTGATAGGATTTAGGATTTAGACAGGCTAGACTCTCGGATTATGACGTTTACAAAAGCTCATTAATTGACTAGCCACGGATTGTTGCTAGTCGTAGATGGACCTGGACCATAAAAACCGGAAAATTCGATTCTCAGATAAATAATAGTTTCGTGTTGCTAAAGCAATCGAGGAAAGTGATCAATAAAACAATTATGCACAATTGTGCCTACGCAATTAGGGAAAATGGGATTTGATGAATGGCATTTGATTGAAAATTAAAATCATTCATATTTTGTTCAGGTAAAGTATCTTTCATTGTCTCAGTTACATAAGACGCTTTGAAATTAAAACTCTTTATGAATTTAAAATATTTAATAATTAAAAGTTATCTGTGCTATGCAATGAAATTATTGAAACTGCAGAGCTTTTTTTATTATTTACATGTTCGTTAGCATTTTTAATGAAAAAATTGTGAAAGGATAAAAACTACATTACTTTTAATGAAAGGAACTCATCCCAAAAGTCAACTACAACTGAATAACATGTGCATTCAATAAGTGCCTGCAACTTAAAAACTATATTTGAAGTGTTCATACATGCTAGTACATTTAATATTCATATCTGATGATAATTATTAATAACAGCTGAGGAATTTATGTGACACGCTGTTCAAGAGCTTATTACAGTAATGTACAGTGTAAGTTGTACTGTCCATTTATAGATGAAAGCTAGCTAGGATTATGTTGGAAAAAGCCGCGAGGGACAGCGCGTCAAACACTAATATTGTTAAAACCTTTAGTTTTTGTAATAGGTACGTTATTTAATTAAATAGAAAAGAAAAAAATGCATAGGCTTATATTAATATAATAAAAGTTTATTAAGAAGCATTTCATATAACTTTAGTTGTCGAAAATCTTTATAAACAAATTTATTGTGTTTAGCACTAAGACCTAGCTTATGACCTATGTACACAGATAATACTATCGTTATAGATGCCACTCGGGTCAATTTGGTCCCATTCACACGCTGACGCACAGATAAGCATGAAAGACACGTTTATCGTATCACTTTGACGCCTTATTAACAGCTATTGGTCCTTATAATTATCTTAGACCACATATGGAGATGCATTTTGGTAATATAGGTTAAGGATTAACATTTCTGCATTCAGTTCATTTATTGCTTCATTTTAGATTGACGAGACTAACAAACGAATTAAATCGCGTTTTAATCTGTCATAAATTTTTATAAGTTTTATGATATTAAAGCTGGACGTCATTATGAATATAATAATATTTAGTTATTATCCTGTATTTTTCAAGGTCATAAAATGTATTTATGGAAAATTATACGTTATAATATATCATATTTACCTACACGAAATCGAAACTCCGTTTAATATAAACTGGTAAGGCAATGTATTATAAGGGAATAACTGAAATGAGGTGTAAGTTTCTTAGTGACATTTAAATATGCTGAAAAGTATTCATACCCCAAAACTCTTTTCAGCAGTTCTTGGCAAGGCTTGGCATTCGGCACCGAGATCGATGTACGTTAGAACTAAAAAATTACGAATATCACACATTTAATTGAAATACTTAACGATTGAAACACAATATTTTATTAGTATTATTTATTATCACGAACAGTAATAGTGTTTCAAAAAAGATTTCGTTTAAAAAAAGTCGAATTGTAAGACTCCTCGGGGTTTTTGGAGCTGGTTAAAAAATACGAAACGACGAACGTTAAATGACTTCGAAGAAACATGACTGTATAATTGAATTGAATACACCTTAATTTGCACGTACCGTTTAACAAGAAAATAACTCGTAGTCAGTATGTTGTGTGAAATCAAAAAGGAGAATAACAGGTTGACATGTATGTAAAAAACATATTAAGAGCTTTATAGAATAGTTAAAATGTCATCAGTTTCGTCTTTTTTTTTTAATTTTTAAATAATTTTTTTTTTTTTAATTTTAAAATTACTCTCCAATAATGTATCGTTTATGAATTTTCTGGATATTTTAATTAGAATTAATCCGACTACAAACAAGAATTACGATATTTCCCTGTAACGGCATCGTCGGATCCTCATTAAAAAACTCACAATATTCGTTTCATAATTACGATCACATTAAATAATAAAATATAAAACAAAGCTGTGGTGTACGACATAAATATTATCGTCAACATCACTAATTTTGACAACCATCAAAAGGTGTTGAAAAATATATTTATTACAATTTATTATACAAAATATAAAAATTTAAGAATATCAAGAAATTACAACCCTTCGCCGACCTTATTGACGACATAAAACCAAGCACTTTAGAACATTTAAAAGCCAGTAAAATTCCTAAGTACTAGCGCTGAAGCCATTAAGTAGCTGACAACTCTGACGGCACAATCTCGCGTGTCCAATAACGTACAAAACGGAACGAAGCAATTCGATTTTCGAATTTTGACGGTCCACTTGACGTCGTCACCGTCGTCTGTAATTACACGCCCCTCCGCGTGGTGCCGCTTGCTACTTCATACTTTATTGGTGTTGCCATAGATTAACTTCCAAGTTCCAGAGAAATAGCTGAGCAGGCAATTTGTCATAATTTAACCTTATCCTAAAAGTTGTAAAAATAAAATATCTATTCGTAAATAATACCGATATACAGAATCATATTAAGATATGACATTTGCGTTAAGGAAAGACAGTCAGTTATAAAAATCTTAGTAATAGTTCAATTAAATGCTAAGCATCATACGAATATATAATTCAAGTCACCATAACGCCTTCATAATGATTTGTGGTTTTCAGGTTAAATATATGTATATACAAAAACGCATATTAAATAATAAAATTTTTAACTACATATATAGGTATTAAATAATTATAGTTTATCACAAATTGTCTGCATTCCAAACAGGCTCATTTTATTCCAGTTTCCCAGTTAGACCGAGGCGAGAACTCGAGCACCAATACCAGAATAAAAACTTAGCCGTTAAGAGTACACAATACAAGTTAAATTGAGTTCCCGAGGCCTCAATTGACAGGAGCCCTGAAAACACTTCAAACGACACAATATATAATTTACATACAAACAGCGAAGGAAGCGGGTCCCAAATCCAAGGATTAACATCAAAGGCTCACCGCAATTCTGAAAATGCGTTTTTATAGAAATATCCTCTTTGATGAAGCAGATTGTCGTTTGCGACTGACTGTGGCCTTTAGCCGATTATATTACATCTTATTTGCTATCGTAGAATCATTATTGGATCTTGGAAGGGTCACAGACTTAGTGTACTGTATTGTAATTATAGTCAGACATAAAAAACTAACTAACTAACTTCTAACTTATGAAATAACTTTACGACTTTAATTTTCATTTAGAGCTTTCAATAAGCTCTGCCTCTCCTTATAATTAGCAAGATTTTTCAACAAGAAAAGGGCTGCAACATTAATAATACAAACTACATAAAATTTTAGAGCTTTTAGACATAATGTAGGTGATTTTGATCACTTTGCTTTATTATATTTATATATTTTATAAAAAAAATAAGAATAACAATCTTCTATCAACAGGATATGAAAAAAACGTCTTGAAGACTACAATAACTTTAGAATCATATCAATAGTTAATAGACAGTCTTAACACATGTACAATTATTTAAACAAAATAGAATCGTAAAACGGAAATATTACTATTGTTAATCCAATAACTCTTCCATTAAACAAACCCGATGCAAAATATTATATTTGTAGAATGCGTCCGCGAAAATAATAAATTGGTGCCGTTATATTTTGATGTAAAGGTACTGTTAAACGAATTCCTTTTTTCACATGTTGCTACTATATTTTCAACAAAAATATTTTAATTATGTATTTTAAGATTGATTGTATTTATTTATAGTATGTTTATTTTATATGGTTTCTTTAAAGTGCTCTTTCAGTTACTCTTAAAAGTGTCGAAACCAGGACTTGGATAGGAAAGTACAGACAGGAAAGTATAGAACAGGCCACTTCATAACTATAGTTTAGATAATATATACCCTATACGAGTAAAATAGAAATATATGATTGTATTATCAAACTTTTAAATAAATGTATTTCAGAGGCTTAATCCTGAAGTATAATCAATAATATGTAGACGCATGAAAATGAACGTATTAAAGTAGTTTGAATAAAATTTAAAACTTTAAAAGCTCACTGCATCAGGTAATCACTTTACTTTCAGCATGAACTTTATAATTCTTTAACAGCTGAGCAGCTTATAGATCCTAACTTTTGTATATAGTTCTAAACAGTGAAAGAATGTAGGTGAAGTTATTATTTTTTCTTTATTTTTCTACCTTTAATCATTGTTATACAGAGCCCTTATGAATTGGAATTGGGCACTTATCCTTCATATCCTGGTTTATCCTATCATAGGAGTATGCAAAACGGTCCATTTAAAAATACGTCTATTTGCCCTTTAGGCGTGCCTCGTATTAAATAGAGGAAATGCTATCGTTACTATCCTTTGCCGACTAGTGACTGTATCAAATTTTATTTTACTACTAAAATTGTTTGTCTATAATGCGGGAGAATAAACAATACAGGACTAAATCAGGAGTTTAAAAAATAAAACGTAAGTAGATAAATTCAATTCCATCAGGAAGCTTTTTAATAGTAATACGAAACAGAATCATACAAAGCGCATTATAACTTACGCGAATATATCTACGAGATTTCTAAGTACCTTTATAAATGCTAGATTGGCATAAAAAAAACAATTGAATAGATGTACACCCCGAATTGCGTTTATGCCACTTATTATATACCACTGTAGATTTCTAATTTCATTTATAAAAGGACTTACTAAATAAAAGAATAAAACTTTAATAAAATGTAAATTACGTTTATTGATATCTATATCAAGATACGTCCAATAAGAAACCTAATCCTGGAGCCGTACACGGCAAATTTGATTACATACAATGCAATCTTAGAAACTTACAGACAAAGATCCCACATCTGAAACTTACTGCATTGGTAGGTTTTTGTATCTAGTTCTTCAATCACTGGTCTAGGCCAAGGCGTACTTAACATAACACGTGCATTACTCACAAAATATTTTCATAAAAGCGAGCGAGCGAAACGCACCCGAGCGACCTACCGCTCCCCTCCCGCCCCTGACAAAACCAGTTCAGTTCTTGCCCGGCCGCTCTAAGCGTCGGTTGTTTGATGCAACCAGCGTTTTATTGTGTTACGAAAAACCTATATCCAAACCAGTGTTGTGGATTTTGTGCTTGTGAGATTGTGATTTCAACTTGTGATGTTTTGTGTTAGTGTCTGATAGTGGATTTGTCTTAAAAGTGTGGGAAGGCCCGCGTCTGCCGCCGGACGCCTCCTCTGGTCTCAGGATATCATTAAAGGTATGTAACACCGGTTTATTGTTGTAAGGAATTTTTTCTAAGTTAAATCAATAGTTTGAATTCGGTTTGAAGTTTTAATGGATCGTGGAAATGCGGATTGTCAGGAATCGGGATTTGCATTGTAGATGCGCACGGCTTGATAGGTTGTGTCGTAAACATAAAACCGAGCAGGTTAAACTTCGTGTCCGGAGCTTAGAGACTATTAATTAGCTTGGTAATAAGTAACGGTACTTGTTTTAGATTAGTTACTTCATCGTAAATATTTGTTTTAATAAAAGTTTCTATTTGAAGTTCTGAGTGTTTTCATAAAGCGTCATATAAAATTACCTCACAGACTAGCAAAAAATTTAAAGCCTATTTATTGATAAAGACATAGTGATTATTTTAATAAACAAGTTACAGAATACAGAAATTTATGCTCAAGTATTTACATCATGTAAAGGGACGTTTTGTTTGACATATAATAAAATAAATTAGAGAAATGTAGGAAAGCTGCACAGATTTAAATTCCTAGGATATTAGGTGTATCAAGTTTCACAATATACACATTTTACTAAGTTCGTTAAATCCACCTGTCTTTATTATTCATCCATTTATTATTCAGAGATCTTGAATGAAAAGACATATGTTAAAACAAAATTCATAGATTATCAAATATTGTATTAGTAATCAAAATAGATTGTGGATTAAATATTTAAGTAGCATTTTTATTTACGAAAACGTTGTGAGCTGAATATTAAGCTTTAAACATCCTTATATGCTGGGAATTTACTTTTAGAAAATAGTAGACATAACATATGATTAGACTTAAAAAAGTATCTATTAACCAAATATTTATAGAGGTAAAAACTTCACACGAATTTGATTATCCTATTTATCTAATCTATATTGTTGCAGTAAAAAGTCTTTTATCAATAATAGCGGAAGTTGGTAGATACCTAAAACTGTAAACATTAATAGAGAAAACCAAACAATCAGTACAGAGTTCCGTATCTACGCTCAATAGATGGCGCAACGTGGATGAAAACAATGAGCCTTCATTAATTCGGAGGCACTAACAATTTTAATCAAAGCTAATTACATAGGGCATAATGGATGGCTTTGTTAAATAGCTTCCAAAACAGCAATCCGTTACAACATTGGTTTTTCACTTTGATTGCTTGCGATTTTGATGATTTTAAGAACAAAGGGGGATGTTGTTGAACTTTCATTTATGGCGTAAGCTTTAAAGTATTTATGTTTTATTTATTAGAATCTTTACAATAAGATTAATGTGCTTAATAATGAAATAAACTTATAATACAGACTCGATTAATATCTTTAATATTTAATTATTAAAATAAAATTACCATGACATCTGTATTTGAATAGAAATTTCTATAAATGAACTGTCATAAATTTTTAAAATTCGAACGCCCCGAGCGAAAGAATGTGACGTGCAATACATCAATCGTTGGGGCGTTCCAGCATAGATGCAACCGCAATTTTATTTTCCCTAGTCAATTAGCCCACGGCGATGCGAGTGCCGCGACATATGTCGACATCTGTTCGACTACCAATGGAACACGCATTTCCGCTTCGGGATTTTTTACGCGGTAAATTAACGACACGTTCGAAGAGCGACACGTGCGTTCGAAATTCAAATGCCAAGTGAGCATTTTTTCAACAATTGTTTTAGTAGAAGACCATATCTTGTAGCGACTTGTCTAACGTAAAAGACATGGGTGGCAAGATCTTTTAGCCTATATCTTGGATATTTGATAATCCCCCACTGTATTCTTCGCTGACTTGTGTAAAGTAAATATTATATTATGCTCAGTATAGCGAGCAGGTCAACTAGGTATACTTAATTTATGATTACTTATAGACAATTTAAATATAGCATTATTTATAGCAATTAAGTTGGTATCAATTTGATCGAACATAAAACGACATTTTGCATCTTACACGCTATACTCGCTCATATCCTGTCACAAATAAATGTCTGTGTCACAGATAATGTCAGGCTTGACTTATCTGATGTAAAGGATACACACACATTTCTCATAAATAATACTGGTAACTTGCAATGAAATTCGATATTTAAATGATAGTAAATGTAAACTACTCTTAATGTAGGTGCTTTTTGTTAACATTCGTCAGCTCTATTCATCTGTGGTTTCAAAGATTAATCATTGTATAATATATTACGTTTAGAGATTCGAAATTCAAAGTTATTCTGGATTTTAGTGACTGACCTTAACAATGAACGTGAGTGCCAGTCGAGTAGCTTATCTTGGTATTTAACAGTAAAAAATACTGGATCATCTTTTACCGTTATCCGAACTGCCAGTTATGAAGATAACGCGTGGACTGGTCAAGTGATGTACTTTGAATATTTATCACGAGAATTACTAAGTTAAAAATATTAACCGTAAGGGCGTAGTAAAAGCTCATGATTAATCTTAATTAAGTAGGTTTAATTTATTAGTTATGGTAACAATTCAAAATTATATAAACATAAATGATCATATATATTTGTATGTCATAAAATTGTCGCCCAGTTTTTGTTTATTTTATAATTCAGTTCTATATCAATAGTTGTAATAAAATTTTAACAAATACAGAATATGTATACATGTATAAAAACAAAACGCAGTACATTTAGTTGAACCTAATTTAACTATGTGTCTATTAATACCATTTTTTTTTTAATTTTATACCTTAGAGGTATTATATACTCTTAAGAGGTATCTCTTCTTGAAATTGGTAAACACTATACTCATATCCTATTTTAAGCGTTCAAATTATTAATTAAAATTCTCGGTTCCATCCGTCCTTGGGTTATTGATATTAAATCAAGTAACAATAGATCTATATGCTAAATGACATCATAGTCATAAAAGTAAACCGATTTTTATGGCGGGAAATTAAACGTCAAACTTTCCCGCTCAAGCCATTATTATTCATAGACTTGTGCCTTCTATAAACGTCGCTACTATTTATGTAAAAGAAATCTTTAAATTATGAAGTACCTTATTCGTTCGTATTATAAGGTGTGTTACAAACGCGCTATTTTTAACATATATTATAAAAGAACATATATTATATGATATATGAACATATATTATATAATAATAACATATTTACTTCGTAATTTAATTGCGTTTTACAAATTGCTCATCAACATAAAAAAGATATGGGAAAAGGAAAGTTATTTGTAAAGCATAATTTGCCAAATCTATATTTGGTATTACACTAACAAACATCCGAGATATAAACTCGTAAAATAATGTACAAAATTCATAACCTCTCCCTTCAATTTACAATAAACCTGACTTCTTACGGCATCCAAAATTGTGCGAACGAAAGCAATAAAATCCAACCTTCACACCTGGGATAAAAAAGTATAAATTACACCGTTTAAGTGCTAAATAGGAGAGTGATTGACGCCTTGAATACTCTTAATTGTTGCTTGTTAAATAATTGAACAGGATTGAAAAGTATTCAAAGTATCGGAATTACCCTCCTACAGAATATCAAACTGAAATTGAATCGAAATTAAGCAAATTTTGTAGTTACCCACAATTAACTGTATGTTTTAAGTATTGTTATAAATAGTTATTATTTTTATAGGAATACATCTTAAATATGTTTTCAGTATTAATATCTGTATTTAGTACAGACTTCTTATGCGCTGCTTCCACAGCGCTTCTACAGCGATAAAAGATGTTATAAATGCTTTTTGCACATATATAACTAACTTGTGATTACTAAAGCGGTAAAAATAGGTTCAAATACCTTTGGAGATAAAATAACACTCAGTATACAATTTTTAGTGTTCTGTACGAAGGTAAAAGATCTGTTAACGCTTTAAAAATCTGAATAAATATTTATAGGATTGTCATACGTGATATTTTTCCCAATAAAAATATTTCGGAGAGCTTCATAGTTAACACTGCGAAAATTCACTATATTTTGTGTATGTTTTTTTCTATTAATACAATATAAATATATTTTGCTCCCGGCTTAAGAAAGGTATTTGATAGGTCGGATTGACTAAGGTATCGTTTCGCGTAAAAATCACCTCGATCGATTTACAATTTGTAACACTTTACGACGCTCTTACTGTTTTATATCACGATGTTTTGCGAGGGTTTAAATGTATTGCTCGTTATGTTGGCAACACTGTTCGGATTTAAGTGTATAAGAAGAAATGTATCAGTTCCAGCGATTGAGGTCGTTAAATTCTGAGCACGCTTTTAGAGACTGCGAAGCCAAAGTAACAGGTATCATCGAAACAGTGACTAGCTGGTTCTAACGAGTAGAATATTTAATATTGTCTTAAGAACGCGGGTTAATTTAAGCTGATACTTTCTAACGGAATTAAACGCGCTTCAGTCAACGTTATGTTTTGCTTTAACTTTTTTTCAAGCAAATCATAAATACGTCATAAAAATCGTATTATTACTAATTCACATTTATTTATATAAACTAATTCGACAGAGATAACATTAAAATTCGTGTACAAATAACAATTTCTTCTGACATTTACACTCAATTCATTATGCCCTATTAAACGTCCCATTTCGCATACCACTGTACAGTTTATATCAGGTAAAAATCCCTTCGCCCTGAGATAGCACTATCGTCTGCAGCTAATTGAGCCGAGCAGACACGAGCGTTTACGAAATAAAACGAAGCCGATGTGTGTAATCCGCCTCACGTTCTTTGTGCTATCATAGTTTTAATAGGTAACTTTTCGGTTACTACTTTGATATAAACCGTTGCCAACTTGAAATTTGTATGAATTAATTTATTAGCTATTTAATTGCCCATTTAATACATTTGGCTTCGCTGTTTTGTTTCAAGTTATATAAGATATTTAATCAAGATGGAATTTTTTTTTCGAGGAGTTTGACGATTCTCCAATCTTTAACAAACAGTAAAATTTGTAGAGGAATGACTCATGTTTCAAGCGCATAGATTGAAAAACAAAAAGCTTTTGTCAAAGTCAGTTCATAGAACTTAGCTCTTGACTCTATGACAAAAAATTTATGACGAAAATTAAAGACCGCATGTGTTTAGAACTGGAGTCTCCGATTGCACTATCGATACTTTCAAGATAAATAAACCCACAATAATTGCACTTTTATCGTTCTTAAGTGTCCCATTTCGACACATAACGCAATCAAGTAGGGTAGAATTCGATTGAGACATTGTTTTCCATTTACTCTTCCCCTATTTGTGAAACTGTATAGACGGACTATTGTGGCTTGTTGGATATAAGTATAAGGTGCTTATAAATTAACATTTCAATATTTATCTTTAAGACAATTTTCATAATAGTTAAGTCAAATAGTCTAAGAATAACTCGTCCAATTTGCATTATCTGTGGAAGTTGTCAAATAATAAAATTTACTTTAGCGTCAACTAACGTTTAAGTACTCAGTTACTTCTGTCTACAACAAGAATTTCTAATAATTGTTAGGTCTATAGCACAGACTAATATTTTATTATATTTCCTATACTCTAGATCTATACTACATTCATGTCTATTCCGTAGCACCTAAGCCATATACGACCTCATTCGTTCGAACGCTTCCTTTAATGTTTTTGAGTCGAACTAAAGATCCGATGGAAAATGTATCACCTTTTGATAGCTTAAGCGAAGTTTTATCCGTTTGTAGGAAACGCATATCACTGTTTTTTTTGTTTACATTTTCATTATAATATACATTATTATTTAAAACAAAGGGATTTCTGAAATTAAGTCCAGTATCTCACGGAATAATTATATTTAAACATTACAGATTCATAAAACGTCAGTTGTTAAACATGAGGTGTGAAATTGTTTAGAACGATGTATTTTTATAAGTTCATCGTTCACTCATACTAAAATTCATTGCAATTTTTTCATGATAATATTATTATATTTAACTGAAGTAAAAACGAATAACTTACTTAAACCACGCCATAGTGATTTCCAAAAATACTCTACAAGTTCTTTTTTACAGTAAAAAGGAGATAGAAAGTACATGTTGTCTCGCTTACTCACACAGTACAATGGTTTCGGGTCAGTTTTAACAAAGGCCCAAAAAAAGGTTTGCAGGATACTTATGCGCACATGGGCACAATAATTCGTGAAATCGAAACAATGGTCCCAACTTAAATATGTGAAGGAATGTAAAAGTATATATATTTACTCTAACTAGATTTAACATTGGTCGTTTCTTGTATAAAGAAAATATATGTCTACAATGATAAAAAAATATAACTGAAATGTCCGGTTATGTTTTTATGATTAAAGCTAATTCCAAAATCAAATTTAGCATCATCTTTTATACGAGGATGAAGCCATATGGAATTCTACATTGTCGATGACATAAGAGACCATCAATTTAAATTTAGAATACCACGAACATTAAAAACTCGGGCAAGTTTGGTCCCCTAATAGGTGTTCGTTTTAATAAAAGGGTACCTGGATCCCCAAACATGTTTAACATTTTCTTACGAGTTGGAGTTTTTGTTACGGATTTCTCGATTGAGATAGGATCGCGGGCGTTATTAAAAAAGTTTGTTCTCGTGACGATTCTGGCCAGTATTTCCGACGAATTATTTGATTCAATGTTTCCATTATTTTTTTAAACGTTATTTTAGAAAACAGGCAAACAGTGATGAGAAGTTACTTTTTTTTGAATTATCACTAACTTAACATTACATTACATTAATTCACATCTAGGATGCATTCATGCAAAAAATCTAATATTCGAATGTGATGCACCACCCTTACATTTCACTCAAACAGTTTACAATTGCCAATTCAAAGAAAAAAGGCCATCGAGTGACGTGTTACGATTTAAAAAATAAAAGATTCAAAATGGCGCCCAGTCACAGTCACAACTCACAGCTGATTCAGCTTTACCTTCGTCTCTAATCTATTGTTGTAAGGGACTTTTTCTTTGTGTATGACGCCATGGTTTTTGTAACGCGCTACAGACATTTAAAAATAGAATTATATTATTTTAGTTCTTGATATAGCTGCTGTGTTTATACTCATGTATGAATAGTGTATAATCGTGTATAAAATATTTTTTTTCTTATATTACTGTGTACATTCATATTTTATAATATTTGATTGTCTAAAAACACATTGCTATTTACATCTTGCTTGAATTAACTGTCAAATCACATAATGTCAAGCCTGAATAATTAAATATTTTTTAACCGTCAAATTACAAACTTAGATTTATATTATACGAAACGTGTTAAGTAAATTACTTTACAAGTACGTGTCTCACTAAACACTGAGTCATGTCTGTGACAATTGGATTTGATGCTTAATATAAATAGTCGTTATATGGGCGGTCTAATACGAGTATGCTAATTATGAAGTTGACATGTGTATGAGAAATGTATGTTTAATCTGTGCTTGTCTATGATACACCTTATGGTGTTAGGGCATAGTCTATTCGCTTTTATAGGATTACATAATACGCTTGGTTTATTTTAAAATTTTACTTTGTTATGAATCTTTTTTTTAAATCTTGGATTTTTTATTGGAACGGAATATGTAATCTGTTGTACTGCACATGAGACGTCATATTTTCTGTATTAAAATTATCTGTTTATTATTAGTTCCGCTTTAACATTTCAAGATAGCCTATTCGCCAATCCAATGTTCTTGCATAACGCTAAAGCTTATTGAGATGTCTATTTGAACTTCACGATAGGTGTGAACTGTGAAATCAATGCTTATCGTGTGAATACTGCAACAATTTTTACCTGTAATGAAGATGTATAGCGATCAAAGGAATTGCAATGCATCTATCCCTTTCTTTTATAAGCGTAAACTGTGTGAGAGACAGAGATAATGTCGGTGCTCTCACAAAGGGCAGATGCGCCGGCAAACAGGTATGACCGTTTTGCAGTTAAAGTATGTAATGATGCATTTAATGTGGCACGTATTTTAAAATGTGATGTTTTATTTTGAATTGTTTTTACTTTTAGACGTTACAGAAATACAGCGTATATAACGATTTAGATTTTAGAAATAGCACTTGTACTAAAAGAAATTTATTATGTATATAAGTAATGTTTAATATAATTTTATCCTCAATTGAAGGGAGAATTCAATGAAACATATGTTTTTTTTTAATTCCTCAATTTGTATAATTACAAAAACTCACCCGAATAACAAATATTCAAATTACGAAAATTTCATCGTGTAGAACAATATTTTCTATTCATTAAATGTATCGGTTTGTCCAATTTGTAATTTTGACACAAATTAGAATTTGCTAAGAATTCTTATTTTACATCGCCATACGCGCTTTGCCGGTTGTAAAATTACACTATTACATATTACAAAGCCTCGACTTTCGCGTTCATTTATACCTGTCAACAGTTTGAGACAAGAGTATTCATTAAACGTTTTATTACTTCATTTATTTTGCTTTGAACTCTCACTAATATGTAATCGTTGCAGAAATTCTTGGCACTCGCTGGCCTGGCTGTGTTTGCAGGTTGCTAAATGACAAAAGATATGAATTCTCGGATTCGTCGGCACGTAATCGCAAAGGTATCTTGCAAATTGCACAATAACATTGATTATAGAAAAAAATTAAGGCGTATTCCTTGTTCTAGCAGAGGCGACATCTGTTGAGGAGGAGATAATGTTTTTTTGATATATCTAATTTCTCTATCCAGCGGTTTCCGGTACTTGTAACATCAGTTAAACAGTTTTTGATGTTAAAAGACATATACTTATAAACGATTCTGACTCATGACTATATACTTATAAACACATTATTCATTCATTTTCACATAAAAAAACAATAGTACGTTTAACCGATTAATTATACATGACTGAATAAATAAATAGACACATTATAAATTAGCGGGTACTTTAAACTTCCATTATAAAGAGTTGGTACTGTTTATATGATATTAATTTTATTTGAATATGTACTTCAAAGCATTTTTTAAAAATGAACTAACAAAAATTACATCAGACAGTTAATGAAATAAGGCCACGTCAGATCATTAATTCGACACATACTCAAAAGTGACACAATGGATGACTGAAACGCCTACAAAACTGTGGGTTAAAGGTTGGATCTTTAAAGTGTTACAGTACTAAGAACTGACAGTGGGGAATTCGTCAAATCTTTATTATTATGAATACCTTTTATTTTCTGGACTGGCTATATGCCAATACCCACTAAACTTAAATATATATTATTAACTATATCAATGGTTAACATACTTAATTAACTAGATTAAGTTCTCATTAACAGGTCAGTATATGAGAAAACATCGTAGTTCACATAAACACTGACGCACGTCAGAGATATTTTAATTATCGTACTTTATTCACTGTTGTGTATCGAAACTGTGCTCTAATGGTTTCGTAATGAATAATTGTAATGATCATCAATTATCTTTATTTATTACTTATCTTGCAGCTGAGTTTCTTTACGATCCGGATGAGTTTCAAAATGACTTAAGATTTCGTGTTGTGTAATACATTTGAGTGTGCAATTCAGTACAAAGGAGTCTTTTAATTAGAGGAAAGCTATACACGTTATTGATGTCCCTAACCCAACGAGATGTATGGGACGTATAATCTTGCTTCATTGATCAAAAGATCATCATAATTGTTTTACCAATAATAGTAGTGTTTGTTTTTCATCGAAGCATAAACGTACGAACTTTTCATTATTCATATACACAATATTATTAATTTGTTTAAATTTAAATTAGATCAGATACCCTAATGCATCTCAATTTTTAATATAAATTCATTACATTCTTATAAAATCGCAACAGAATTGGGCAGAAACAAAAAAGACTTTCCAATTATTTCCCTTTATCGTATCCATTAAATTTATAAAGAATGTATGGTATTAGTAGCGATAGTTTAAAAATGTGTTGAAAAATGTCCGCGCAATTCTTTTTATAAATTTCCTTTACAGTCACGTGGTATTTCCCAGTCCCATAAAACCAATGGCCGTCGTTATATTCCCGTAACAATGCTTTTGAAAAATGCTCACATTCTCTTATCGTTTATATGAAATTCTCGCAGACTTGACAAATTTCATCGAGATCATTGAGATCCTTCCGGAATATAAATATACGAGTAGTCTAAGATGAAATCCACAGATGAAATTTATAATCAACTTCTTTATTAGTTTTTTTTTCGATCGTAAAAAAAATCGAGGTTAATTGATATCAAATGTTTGTAATAAACCAATAAGTTACACACCTATATCTACTTATAATGTAGTTTTACTAATATGGAGATAAAACAAAGAAAAAAACTTCACAATTTTACATTATGGTTTTTTGATTAAATTACTGGCCGGCTTAAGTGAATACTGCTTTCAAAATTAATCTTATACGAGGATTTTGAAAAAATCTTATTCCAGTTAAAATCTTATAAACAGATGACTCAGATTTATACGGGATCTTGGACTAAAACTAAGGGCATCACTTGAGAGGGTCTCGAGAAATCGAT
>CAVNZL010000011.1:2320000-2442500 GCA_963693355.1 Pontia daplidice | reverse complement strand
GCAATAAATAATTCGCACGAGCGTTTTTCCATGGAGGTAAAATTTGGGAGCCTTGGCACTTCCGGGAAGCCCAGGGACTTGCCACGGCTTCCGGCCACATCCGGCGAACGTTATTTCATCCGAAGTGGGTCGGAGTGGCTTTTTGTGAAGTTTTTTAGGAAACGCTAGGAAAGTACTTTTGATCTGAATGGTTTTTTTAACAATGGAAGGTGCTAGCAGTATATCTTTTGAGTTTTCGTATCCTGCAAATGTGTCTTCTCTGTGTTAAGATTCAACGAAAATGTCATATGTTTACAAAAACGAGCCCAGTGAGTTGCACTCGCACACGAAGGGTTTCATACTATTAAAAAATAATGTTTGTTGTATGGAAGTTCCGTTAAATGTTTGTTAGTTTTATAGCGGCTGTAGCGGCTGTAACTAAATCTAACTATCAGGCTGTATCTCATGAACCGCATAACATACAGCCTAGTGACGGACTGACTCAAAAGTCTCAGTAGTAGGGTACCCGTTTTTAGTGCAGAGTTAGTAGTATCGGACTGGAATCTGTTTATTTATTACGAAATTACAGTTCTATTGTTAAATCATCTACAATTTAAAAATGGTAAATACATTTGGCTCAAATATCTACTCAAAGAAATAGCGCTTTTGATTATAAAAGCCTAAACGCGTACCTTAAAAATATCGCAAAATCTGTAACCGCATAAAAGTTTAATACACCCATTTCGCTAGGTGACATAAATTTCTAATACGTAAAGCAGTAAAACTAGTGAAATAAAACTCGTACATTAAATGCTGACTGGTACATTTATTCTTTATGTTTACGTCAGTATAGCCCTGGAAGCACGCCAAGGTATTACAAAATATTCGAAATTTAAACTGTTCATAGTTTACACTGAGTTCTTAGAATGAAACAATTGAAACTGTTTTTAATGTTATCAAACTCATTTCATACTATGTGTGTAAAATAATAATTTAGGATGATGACTATTTTTTTAATCCTCTAATTCTAAATTTCAAACACCAAGTTTAAACGTAACGAAGTAAAATGCCAAAAGTGTGATCACTTTTGCAGCGGCAAAAAATTGTTGATATATGACGTTACATTGCATTTACATGCATTGAATTTCTATTTTGTATCGATTTGAATGCACCTGGATTTTCATATCACCTGCTATTTATAACAATGCGTATGTAGTAAATTATGAAACGCTTTAAACAAGGACTAAGAATTGTTTGCCAATTTCATGGCAAAGCGGAGAGAAGCAGGGGAGATGTAGAGATAAGACAGAGAGACTCAGCAAAATAAAACGAATATGTTATTGTATTTGTACGCTGTACGACATATTTAATCGGATGTTTTAAGTCTGGCGACATCATTTTAATATTGATGCATCAAAGTCACTGTTTAAAGAAAACACCCAGGAAAAGTATGTTCGATTAGAAGGCTGAATATCATGCTTGTAAAACAATAGCCAATTAAATTTAAAGTTATGTGGAGGCTAGGCATGGAGTGTAAATTTTAATATTCCTTCACTGTTAATAATCTTACGAATATGTGTGAATCTTAACTTTTAGAATTCTTGACCGCTCCATGCCATTGAAAAATGTCAAATACAGATTACATTCAGACGTAAACCTGTTACAGTGAGTTAGCACTTGTCTCTTAGTGTTATCATCTAATGAGATGGGTCAATGCCTCGTGGAGAGAATTTTGCAACCGTAATTGATGTGTGACCTCTTTATGTTGCAGGGCTGTCCCTTCATCCAATGTAGTCTCTCTCTCATCCATATAAGATACACCTTGCGCCAAAGATACAAACTTAAAATGTTATGACTTATGTCAATTACCAAGCACGTTTTTTTAAGGGGGAGGGGATCCACATATGTACCATTACACCAAATTCTGCTTGAAAGAAATCAAGGAGGAATACAAACCACATTTTTATGTAGATATAGTAAAAAATACTGATCCCACATAGATATGTTACAAAATTAGTAAGAACATAAGATTTACATTGTGATATCTTCTATGTTAAAGCTAATTGTCTAGACAGCGAGCTTTCCTCACATAATTTGTTCTAAATCCAACGCTAATATGTGAACAGGCGTTTAAGCTTTACGACATTTTCATATACGATATGTTGACAGCCCTATGGTATTTGACTTCTTTCATCGGCTCTTAAATTCCTCTTCTTGGAGACTTTTAAGGTAATCTTTGACTTAAACGGGACTACTATGGGTCTAAATGCCCAATTAGTTAACGATCGATTAAAGTTTAGAATAGGATAGCTTGCGATGGGATTTGATTTGAGCGCCTTCGTCAATCGATGTCTAATAAGTTGACTACTTCAAACTCAAGTAAGGATTTTATTTTCAAACTTATTACATCTTACAACCCTTTATAAAAATAGATCTTTTAAAGGGAAATACATTGTCATTGGAATTTTATTAGTCCCATCCGGTTTCAATCCGTTATATAACGATGTTTTTTAATTGGTGTTAAGTCAATTATAGTTACGGATGCATAAAATTAAGTAATGAAATAAATCTCTTTTATAGGTTTTAATGCTTCTATACAAATTGAGACAAGTATTCATGTCTATATTAATAGCCTCTAAAAGATCCGTATAATATATTTCTACTTATATAAGTATATGTAAGATGAGTTTGTTTGGTTGAACGCGCTTACACTTTTTGTCTTCGAAGGGCATTTATCTAGTAGACGAAACAATCCTGGCAATCCGATTTTATATTTCAAAATGACTTATGGCAAGACAATGTCTTTTAGTAGAATATGAAGAATAATTTTTTGACTTCTAGAGTATAGTAACTAAGTGTGCGAATATAATTACATATAATTGAGCATTACATAGGTCATAGTAACAAAGTTATTGAAAAACTAATTTCAAGTTTTAACGTATAAAATGGCGTTCATGTTAAAATTGGTAATTTTTGAGTCTTATATGAGTTAATCGAGGCCACAATAAATACTAAATAAAACATCAACAATACATTTTAATATGTGATTTGATATGATAGGATCGGTGTTGATGTAGTAAATGAAACATTTTTCTATTATCCTTTGAAATGCTTAGTCATACGATGTTTTTGTTCTATTCAATAAAAATGTGCCGTATCTCTACCAAGGGATGACCAATCGAGAGATTACGCCATTGTCGACATAGTTTTTGTCGAGTCTTCGAAATCAACCTAAAGTATTCCGAAATCAACGTCATCTTTATTCGTTAGTTAACTAAGAGTAATTTAGGATATTTGGAAGTTATAAATATATTTAATAATATGAAAAATACAATAAATATACAAACACAATTGTCTATCCCCAGATAATGTAATACTTTACAATAGAATGAAGCTTTAAATAAGATGAGAAATCTCACCGAATCGTGTCAAAATTTAAGCGTTGGTATTAAGTAGAAAATTGATGTTTTCGGTAAGGCAACACTGAGGAACGGTTTAATCCCCAATCTCAATGGTAAACAAGTTTGTTTGCTTCTCATACCTGACCCGAGATTTGCCCATAACTAAGGGAAAGAAAATCAGAAATTTCCTTTAATATTTTTAATGAGTGTTTACTGAATTTATTCGAACTATATTCTTTCAACGGTTTCGCGAGGAAGTTAGATTTATGTACCAATTCGTTGATGTAATTTAACCATAGGGATATAAAATGCTTTAGCTTCTTTCTAAATTACAAACTTCATACTAAATAGAAGAAAAAAATGTAGCTTGGATTGGGTATTTGGCTTTTTCGTTTGTAAAGTCATTATCTCTTTTACTATTTCAGTGCGTTTTTATTTTAATATGCTTATATCGGACACATACATATACTAATCATTTCATTTTGTTACAGGTAAGGATTCGTATACAAAATTGAAGTAGAGTACGAAGTATGTTTCTAATATAGAGTTAGAAGTGACTGTGTTATTTAAATACTAAATAATATTTCAAAAGTTATTTTGTCACAAGATCACAACATATTAACACTCCTTAATACGGCTATTACTGCGCAGGAGTTTCTCATGAAGAGAATTAAAACCTCGTCAAAAACGTATTACATCTTACACCTTGCCACCCATGTAACGTTCACATTACATCACAGGAAAAACATCTCTATGTCTGCAATGTACGCAAGCTTTTCTCCTGACGCAAGCCACGCTTTTAATAATAATAGAAAATATACTGTAACTCTGTGACGGAAAGTCTAAATTTAAATTCTTATTCACTCCGGAAATAGTACAGGTTCGGTGCTAAACCGGTTCTGGGCTTTTTGTTGCATTAGGTTCGTAGATTAGGGTTATGACTTCTTGCATTGGACTGCATTGACCACGTATTCCCTATATTACAGTTAACGGTACGTTAGACTTTGTTGTGATTTATTCGAATTACAAAGTGAAATTTGAAATATGAAAATCTTATATTGTAATATGCATAGATTCACGGTGAGACGAGACCGACAAGAATCGGCATGTCTAATAAGGTGCACTGTTCATGTTCATTCGCTCGTTCTTTCGTTCGTTCTTTTTCCTTCGAACCCGATAAGAAGATAGCGAGGGAGATACACAGAGTGGTCTCTTCGCTTCTCGACGTTCATATACAGAATTAAGTTATGTTGAGTCGACAAACAATAGTAATGTCGAGACGCTACATTTTGTTGTGAAATCTTGCCTTTGTTCAAATGTATTTACATTTTGGTACATACTCTGCCTAGACAGTGACGGAGTAATGCAATTTTCTTAAGATAACTCTTGCACTTCTAGACACATGGAAAATAGAAGTTAAAATGTCAAGGCGAATCTGAAACAATATTTCAATCTCCGAAATCGATTAAAGGGGCTTTATAAATGTTCAATAAATGCTTACAGTCATAGTCATAAAGCCTTTTCAAAGTTATAATTAATGGCTGCGTGAATTGTGTTTAGGTGACTAAAATTTTGTTATTTTTTGGTTCTATTATTTTGCAGTTCGAGTTTAGTCATTAGTTACGGTTTATGATTCAAAATGTCTTCACTATGTGTGAACATTAATATTTATGATATATTTAAGAAAACAGTGGTGCCGATTTTAATGTTTTGTCTACTGTTATATAGAAAATATAAGAATTTTAAATGCTCAATTTGGGCTTACTACAGTTAACGGTTATTGAAATAACTAAAGTCAGTAGGAGGTCCAGTTTCGAGAGATGTACAACAGAATTAACAAAATAAAATAATAGTCATTTCTTAATAGTTTGCAATGCATATAATTTACGCCTCATAAAAAGTTTTATTTAAACTTGACACCGCTTAAAATATTATATATCAACTAAAACAGAAACAGATATTTTGCTCAATTCGTCTAAAAGGATCAATTTTGACTCGTTCTGTCGAAATCTTTAAACAGTGTAAGACTGATTTAGTTTTTAAACCCACCTCTAAAATAAGAAGATTCAGGAACTTCAAAAAATTATTTTTTTAATCATTTCAGATAACTACTCGTATATCAGAACATAAATGTAAAGTTATTAGTAGTACTTTTAAGTGTGTTTTTAATTACTTTATAAGATAATTTAATTTAAAAAAAATATATATTTATATTTGACATTAATATGTCGAATAGTTTTTGCAAAATCCTTTTGTTCAATTTATAGTCAACACCGTTTTGCTAAAATACTAGAGAACTACCAGTACAGTAAATTCACTAGGTTGAGATAATTTAGTTCGCTTTACAGTGTAAAGCATTTGTGTTACTTCTTTAAGGACCAAAAGCTCTCACAATATTATATCTCTCATAATATATGTTTTGCTCAAGGCTGGTTTAATAAACCGTATAAAAAGCTATGATTAAGTGCGTGTTGATAGTTGATACCCTATAGTGTGATTATTCTCTATTTCTTGTTGAAGCATCGTCTAGTCCGTTCGTCCCAAGCTGACGTGTCGTTACTTTGCTCATCACGTCCAAACGGCTTTTTATTTGACGCTGGGGTGACTGTAAATTTAGGAATTTTAGGACGTTTTTTTTTAACTTTTAATAAAATAGGATTTTTTCTTTTTTAGTTCTCGTGCTTATCATATCATATTGTGAAATTAAAAGCAATTAAATACATAGTTTAACGTTTACTACTTTAAAAAATCTGTATTAAGAAACAATTAATAATAAAATGGCGGTTCTGAACTCAAAGACAAATAGATAATTGTATTAAACCTTCCTACGTACACTTTTGTCAATACAGTACATTACAGTTATGGGAATATAGTAGAGGTGTTTCAAAAAACAGCCTACCTAGTTCAAAAGGTCGCGAACTGTCTAGCAGCGTGTCACGTAACATCTTTGAAAATACAATACTTAAACCTAATATGTAACTCTAAAACATGGTCATCATACAATTAAACTCGGGTCCAAGTTTACGCGCCATTTCGAGAGTTGAGCGAAGGCTTTGAATTCATACAACCTACTTGAGATGTCCCTTTGTTATTTCCCCTTTATCTTTCTATGTTACTGTGTGAGTTTATGCGGTTTGCATTTCTGTTCCTAGTTTATAACGTATATAAAAACTGTGTCAAGGATGGATGTTTTAATTAAGTTGTTTCAACAACGGCATACACATTTTTACTACGCGTCGGGGAATTGAAAGAATATTTTTCTTCATATAACGCGGGCTATACGGTATTTTTTTCCATGGTTACCATTATTTTTATACGGAAATAACGTTGGCGTGCTCCTTTAAGTTCGAATGTCACTGCTATTTTAACGAGTGCTTCGCATCTGAGCACGATGTATCTCCTATTTCCAGCAATATGTTTTTAAGATGTTAAAGGACTTTTTCCTTCCTTAAATATTATAAAGAATTATTTCTTTGCGATGCGTATAAGATCTGCCGTTATGTTGGATCTTATTACCGTACGATGTATATTATATATATATGAGTTAAATTCAATCTATTGTATTACATTTTAAAGCGTTATAAGCAACTCTTTATATTTGTAACATTATCGTAAGGGCGCTTGTGTAAGCACACACTAGTCGGCTGATGATATGAACATAAACATTTTATTATTTTTAAAAATAATTATAACATCTAGAAGAATCAAAATATCACCCAAATTTTCATCGAGCGGGTATCGAACCTGGGTCCTCTGTTCAGTAGTTTAAAATAACGGTACATTCTATACTTAAGCCATATTGGTTCGGCGACTCCACTATTTGTAGCTCGTTACATGTAGTGTTGGAGGCAGAAAGTGCCTTCTGAAACGCAAGTTATTTTAGAACTTATAAATAGCTTAACATGGGACGAGACGTGTGTGAAATTCGTTCGCGCCAGGCAAAAACATTTTAATTATCAAAGGTCATATAGCCTTTTAAATTTCCAACAAACATAAGCTTTTATATTCACAATTTTATGTCGGTATTATGATAATTCAGTGTTAGCATATAACACAAGTAATAGCTTGTATATGTTAATGTAGTATGTTAGATATACATATATGCCCAGTGAATATGTTTTACTCGATTGACATTAAAGCACGAGGCATTAATCTTAGTTGTGGGTAAGGTT
The DNA here is from genome assembly GCA_963693355.1 of Pontia daplidice. Taxonomy (NCBI): domain Eukaryota; kingdom Metazoa; phylum Arthropoda; class Insecta; order Lepidoptera; family Pieridae; genus Pontia; species Pontia daplidice. The sequence continues at coordinate 2,434,948 of CAVNZL010000011.1, read as the reverse complement.
TTTAGCAATTAAGATAACGATATTAAAACTTACAACAAATAGTAGTTTTGTATGAAATATTCACGCGAAATGAAGCGCGGATGTCGATTTCTTAATAAAACATGTATGTTGAATATATTGTATAAAATGATTTAAAAGTAGTAAAACACCAGCTAGGCGTTTCATAGTTGGTTGGGAGTTGGTGGTTTTCCGTATATCTTATAAAGTGTTAATTCTTACGATTCCTTTAGACCAATTTATTAGCAATCGACGAAAACCCCTCAAAATTACAGGGAGTACCCTCATATACATATATCAGAACTAAGAGTTACTACGGTAGTCTACTAATACTGCGGCAGGTCAAGAATTTAAGCAGATGAGTGTTTAGTGGATCTCAATATCCAGATGTGAATTGAAAAATTTGTGTTCCTCCATTTATCAAGGAAGTTTAAGTAAAGCCTTAGATACAGAGAACAAAGGATTAATATCCAACACAGGATGTCTAATGAAAGCAGCAAAAGCGTCAAAGCTTTTAAATTAATTAAACACCTAAGCGCATTTTGCGTGTTTGTTTTTCCTTCGCATTCCTTAAAACAACTGCTGTACACAAAAGGAGGGGGAGATAAAAGTGGTGAAAGGGTACTATTTTCAGCGGAAAGCGAATTTACTTAGGTGTGAGAACACTGAATTGAACTAGTAAATTAGGAAGGAATTCTTGTAAATGTCTTTATAAATCATTCGTTCTTGGTTTTTAATTACTGTATGTTAAATTATATTTATAGAATTAAAATTGTTTATAAACTTTCTGTTGATAGTTATATCTCTACTTGGAATACTTACTTGGAACGAAACTAAATCATCGATGCAGAATTTTTATTTTTCAATCTTAAAGTGGAGGTTCATTGACCAAGGGCGTGAAGAAGGCATTTCGAAGCTATGCCATACGTGCTTATATCTTCCCTGAGTTTTACACAGCTAATAGAGATCTAGAAACGTACTATACAATGAAGAATAGGGAATTATTCTTTACCCGCTAATAAACGAACCACAGCTTTATCGTAAATTTCAACTTCGCGAGGAAAGAGCTAAGTGTTGCTATAAATCTGTAGGTACAAACATCCCTGGCCGATGTTACCCTCAATTGATGGGAAAGTTAAAGTTAATACTTATTTATATGTATACTTATTTTCTGTAAGAAATTATGGAAAATTTGATATGAGCGAGGGATTTTCTTACTTATTTTTTGGTAAGACATTAATTTACTTCTGACTGCCACTGTTATATGTTATAGTCTGCCACATAAATCAATTTAGCAATGGAATTTCATTTGTTTGTCTAAAGACAAACTTTACTTCTACTTTGATTGTAAATGCCATGATTACAAAAACAAATGATTAAATAATCATTTCACATCATTTTGCCAAATTTCGAAAATCGAACACAGGTGTTTGTTAGAATCCTCTATAATTTAAAATCTAAAGAATGCTAAAAGGATTTATAACACATAAATTACACCGTAGTTAAAACATTACGAAACCAAAACACCTCGTAGCGATAAAGTCTAGGCTAGACCTACATTCCGTGAGCTTAGTATTCAACGTTCACAACGCATTTCCCTAGTCGTTCTATTTGAATGGATTTTACCAGGTAAAGAAATTATTTGTGGACGTTGCGAGAGCGGAATCTTAATTCAAAACGTAAAGCCCTCGGGAAGGGGTTATGTTTTGTCATTGGTACCATTGCGGATATTCTTCATAACTCTAATTACGATGTTTTAACTAATTGCTCATTGTATCTCATCACAGTGTAGTATAATTGTAATGATCATATTGCATAGATTTTAGTCCAAGTGATGGTGTAGTCTAATATTTTTATTGTGCTTGTTACTGTTAGCAGATGATTTATCAAAGTAAAGTAATGAACTCTGAGCACGGCTTATTAGCATGACGTTTTGCAAATAAACCACTTTTTTATATCGCCAAAAATGGATTCCCGCCAAGACCCTCTTCTCATATGTTACCGAGGGTACATTCTGATTATGCAAATCCATAATCACCGATTAGGTATAACAGAAATTAATTCCGAATGATTTCCCATGAGTTACATAACTTCCAATTACTTTCGGTTATTTTAATACATGTCTCAAATGATCATATAATATTATTAAGCTGCAAAATGTACGTATTTTAAGGGCAAAATTGTCGTATGTGTGGTCTTTGCTACAGAATATATATTTAGCTGGCATTGATAAGAATATTCTGTATTTAATATATATTTAAGTTATCGCATCGCATTATATACATCAACGTAATTCCGTTTCTTAAATTAAAGCTGTTGAGAGGAAATATTTTTTTATTTATCTCTCAGACTTGTATATTTTAAATATGGTATTGACCAATCTATTATATGGATTAACTTTTGATTCATAAGTAGCCGATGCTATCTTTAAGACCATTGATTAATGATACTAATATTTAATCTTTTACAAAGCGAATTGAACCGAATCTCTTTATACAAGTTTTTGTTACAACTTTGATGTCTTTGTCTGATAAGGCTATTTAAATTTGCTATATATTTAAACTAACAATTAAAGTGTCATTTTAATATTGAGAATGCAATCTTTGTTAAATACTATTGTCTGAATGCTAATGTAATGTATATTATACAATCGAACCGGGGACATTTGCTTGGTAATCCAGCATGGTGACCGTTGCGCTAACTAGGGCGTGATCTTAATATAAATTAAGCTAAGTTTTTCTACTACTACAGTGGTTATTGCTACAAAGTATAGATATAACTGCGTTCGGTTTACAACAGACACAATAGATGATCTATAAAATGTCAATGTTTTTGCAAAATTTTATAGCGTAAATGAAGTACTTATAAAGATGGTCATTTACAATTGTTCAAACAAAGCTTAAGACACGTTTTCAAATGAGACATGATCAAAAATGCTTAGTTAAACGTTTGGGGTAAATAACCTTACGAGTCAAAGAAACATTAATTGTATTAGTACTATGTTAGAATTTTTATCGTTTGTCCGTACATAAAAATGGGCTATAAAGGTACTATTAATAAATTTTATGTGGCTAATTATAATGTGAATTTTTATTGTAACCCGAGTAAGTTATAAGCTTGAGCGGTATCAAATTTTATGATGTATGGATTTATGATGGGAATAAAATATTAAAATTTGTACCATTAAATATACAAAAGCCCTTTTAACAATTTTAAATGAATATACCGTCTACCGTAAAACCGGTTTGGTAAGACTCGACAGTTATGTGAAATGATAACATGTTTTTTATGTTCACGGAGAGTTAAAAATTTTTTTTTTTAATCTTACAAAATAACGCTCACTTAATTGGCCTTCAATATCTAGTAACGTTAACTATTTGTCACAGAATTGCGTGCATATCTTAGGAGCACACTAGCTATAAATAAAACTGTAGATAACATAAATACTTCGGTGCTTCCGTATGCGTAGGCACACTGGTTAAGATTAATCTACCCTTAAAAGACTTTCGCACGCCACAAACAAGATCTCTTAAACAACTTTTCAATTGATTAATATTTATAATTGCCTATCTTTATACATTAAAAATTAAGAGGTTTCTGGAATTAAAATTTAATGCCAGCTAACATCATTTAAATGTATATGATCTCTGTCCGGCAATAAATTAATAATATCATTAATTTAATATAATCCTACTTTTGGTTCCTGCATCAAATACCTCGGTAAGTAAGTAAGTAAGTAAATACAATATCGACATGGGCTTTGTGCTAAGCTCTACCTGATAGTTGTTGTTCGTAATATAGATAAAAAAATAGACAATAAATGTACTCGTATCGTATTTACTTATATAAATCTTAATTGTTTGGAGTTAAACTCGTTATTTTCACTGATTTTCTCAAATTAAATTAAAACCAATTATTAAATTAGTCCTGTAGAAAAAATAAATTTGTAAGGTTATTTTTACGTTTATAGATACGATTCTTAATTAGGACGTTTTGAATGAGCCTGTCAATTGTTAATAAGAATAAACTCGGTCGTTCACAACTTGCACCATACGCGGTTATCATTAAGCTTTACAATTAATTATGAATGTAAATATTGGTTTTTTTAATTGATGATCAAGTTATCTCGTTTCGGTAAATTACGTAAAGACAATTACCACTCTTGGCAAACACTTATAATATTAGTTACTACGGAGACTGAGACCTTATTTATACCTTAATATGTATAGAATAGAAAAAAGAGAATCCGAATTCACCAATGGATGCTGAAAAAGAATGCGAAGTCGATGATTGTTGCGAGTAATATGATTCGGTTTAACATGTTTTCGTTGGAGCACTAGTGCATACCTTTTACAAGGGAACAACTATTAGCAAACCTAAATTTTCTACTACTATGCTCATGATACTTATATAACCGTGCAATACTCCTCGATAAAAATTCAATCCTATTTTCAATTCGATTGGATACTTCCTAAGAGAAAACCAAACGAAATCATCATCTTTATTAGGCATATACCGACACAGACTTAGTATTTCGTAAATTTATTTATACATAGAGTTAAAATAAGCAGCAGATTTAACCACAACATTAAATATAGTAATTAAAATATATCTAACTAATGATTCACTTTGCCGCTAATATAAAAGAGCTGTATTTCAAGTTTCCTGCCTTTGAGTATTCTTATTTAAATCATTCGCAATTATTATGATAAATGATAACTATAAAAAGTAATCTTGCAAAAAACGGAGCTATTTTGTTTTTTCCTCCCACGGCAATCTTCTAAGCTGTTTTTGTTATACAATAAAATAATGTTATTAATGGCGCTCTTTGTTGTATTGTTTTGAATTAATAAGAGTATAGGAATAAAAACATTTTCGTTCGCAGTAGTAAAGTAACTGAAAATAAGAACGTTTAATTTGTTTTATATAATGCAATTTTATTATCGCTATGAGTAGAACAATGGTAAGTCATAGTTCCAACATACTCAAGGATGAAAGTTTTCATACTTATCGAAATATTATTTGAAAAAGATTAAAATCTAATAAAACAAATAATTAAAATTATTCTGTAAAACGAATAAAGTTTCCAAGATTTGAATTTCGAACGCCATTTTTAGTATTTTATTTTACTCCATAACAGTAAGTAATTTTCAATTTAGGTGTTTCGAACGCAGAATCTGTTTGAATTCCATTTTTAAATTGGTGCGTTATTTATTATAATCTGTTCCTTTCGCATTGCGTTTATTGACAAGGCCCTTTTTTTACTGGCAGGAAACGCAACACGCTCGTTCAAAATGTTTACATGTTTGTCCTACTCTGTTTGGTTTTGGATCTTTGCCTGCGACAACATGTGGTTTTGGCGCGAATTTACTTTGAAATTTTTCTGTTCGCTTTTAATCAAATATTGACAGGGTTTATCGTTGTTTATTTAATTTACGTATTCCCCAGTTACGTCGGACTTTACGGCTGTTAGTTCAGAAGGATATATTAGCTGTCAATACACATATATTTTACAAGGCAAGTTTTAAATAACCATATTTTATTCTGCAACCACAGACGCATAAAGTACACATGCTCGTTTTTCAAATCAGAAGGTACCTCGCCCATATTAAATAGTTCTTCATTAGGTTTATTCAAACCTATTGAATATCTATAATAATAGACCTTAATGTTCTCATGCTGTGTTCATACTGACCATTTGGGGTTGATGAACTTGAACGTTTACATTATTTATAATTGTGTACCAGCCTTATTCGTGGACTCTAGACTCTAGAATCGTTAAAAAGTTTTTAAAAAGACACATTGCGGCTTTTCTCCAATTCAATCGCAATTTAGGTATTTTCCCCCCTAACGGTTTTTTCGTTGTCTCACATTGGAGAGTGACAGAACTTCTCTTCAGCTATGTCTACGAATTTCTAAAATGATGTTTGAATTTTTGTGCGTACAAGCCGCTATAAGAAGTCCATATTTGCCTAAAGACCAGCGAGGCTTGAATTCTGAGTCAGTCACCATTGAAGCGCAATGGCATTATTATCAATCTTTATAAAATTTATCACATATCATATAACGCAGCTTAACAATCGACACGATTAATCCCCGATCAGAATGCCATTCGCATAACGGAAATAATGTTAGTCACGTTTTTATATCATTAATGCCTTCACTATTTATCTCTCTGTCGTCTCTCGTCCACCATTAATATATGTCAAAACGACCACTGTACCGCATCAACGGTAGGTGCGTTTAAACGGTATCGTCACGATATCTTTGTCGTGTATTAAGGAATATTTATAATCGTGTGCCTTTTTTAATAAGTGCGGATACTTTCAATAAAAAAAAAAGCTAAATGTAATCATAAATATTGTTCTTAATAAACATGCCGATTGTCGTGTCATTTAATTATGCTAATTATCGCATAATAAGATTAACCCACTCTATTATCTTGTTTAACTATCTATTTTTGTTGCAGGTCAGTTGTCAGTGCGGTGCGAAAAGTAGTGAGTTTTGAACGTTCATAATTCCTTTATAAATCACCCAGTTTTCAATATACGGTGGAACACAGTTTAAGGTAGGACCGACGTAATGTGAAACATTTTGTAGTCATTAAAGTTTTATAGCAGAACTGTTTAAGTGCATTCTGAGTCCTTATAAATAGCATACGTTTATTTTTATTTAAGAAATGCGTAACTATAAACTTTGTGATTTGCGGAGTGAGTTCCTATAGCGTCCAGTTTATTTATACGCATGATAATCTTCACGTCCGCTGATGGCAAATAAATCTTATCCAACCCATAAGTCTACGAAAACTATAAAAATACCACGATATGACTGTACACTTAGTTAAGTAGTATCTACGAATTATGATACTTTAAAGTACAAGATTAGTGATATGAACATGAATATTTATTGTACCTGGTTTTTATGTCTCTATAAAGTAGGATTACTGGTGCTTTGTCATTTTAACGACTTCATTTTCAATATTTAACTAAACTAGAATAGTCTGTTGAATCGCGGCTAATATTACATTCTGAGTATACTCGTCTCTTCCGGTCAACGCTTTCAAAAAGACGGTCAAATTTCTAAATGGGTACCATTTACTCAACTTTTATAAACACTGAGTTAAAGACTTTTATCACATATTACTACGGAGTTCCAATTCTAGGTAAGAAAGCATTCGGCGAAGCTTTTTGGAATTGAGTGTGACTACTAACTACTTTAACGTCAGGTTGGATCATATGACACAGACTGTAATGTATGAATAAAGTACTATATTATGTATGAATGTTCGCTAGCGCTGCAATACCTAAGCAGTTCTACTGAAGAACAAGCAAATAGAGCAGATTACATATGCATAGACTTAATATGCTGATTAAAATTTTAGGTTTGACAATTTTCTGTCTTGACAATTGTCCCGTTCTTAATAAAGCTTTATTAATGGCGTTAAAGACATGTAGAGCTTGTCATTGAAGTGTCGGATTCCAATGTCCATCCAAACACCAAAATTCATTTATAATCCATTTCTTACGCATAATAATGGAGGATGGTATCTTTTCCATCGGATCTCGACTAAGTTTATGTATCAAAGTTATGTAGGCGTTTTCGAATATCTTTATCTATGGCCCCTTTGATAAAATTGATGATGTTAGCTGTTTTCGGTGTGGCCATAGGTTAGGCGGACGCGATTAGTTAGTGAGCAAGAATTATCAAAATTTATGTAGTATGCTTAGAAGAAAATGTGTGGCAAACACAGGTTTTAGTTCATATACTTTAGAACTTTTAACTTTTAAACTGAAATAATTTTGTGTAGTTTATAACATGTGAGATGCTTCTGATAAATTGACGTTTCCTTCAGTTACGTTTATTACTTAAAATTAATATGTAATTTATTAGTTGTATTAGCGCCCAAAATACAAACTATATACTACATGTTTTACTTATACCTTATGGCTTACCACTCATGTGCTTACATCTTTATGAAGCTTTACTCTCTCTCGCTCAGCTCACTACAAGGTCCTTAGCAATACATCGTACAATGTTAATACATTAGAAGTGATCATGAATTTAAATGTGAAGTACCGTTTTTTGAATTCCGTTACAAAGGCGACAGTGGAACTTACAATATCTTTTCATAAAGAAGTAATCGGTTCAACTGCATTAGTCATATGTGATTTTAATAGTAATTAATTAAGTAATTTTAATTTAATATTTTAGAAAACATGTACGTATCTACGTCACTCTAAATAAACACAAATGACTATATAATTATTCTAAAGACAAAAAAGAAAGCAGCAAAATAATATAATTGAAAGACTACAGATTACGATTGAATTTTATTTTAGCTTTTTATCGGCGTAGAAATACACAGATATCCGAGTGAACACATAATATAGATACAATCGCTCATTGTCTCAATCGGTGACCATTTATTGAGAAAATAAAAAATTTTAAAAAGCCCAAAAAAAAAAAAAACCCCAACCACCCAAATGTTCTATGTAAAACACATTCATTCAATTCAGTGATGGTACTTACCTGAAAAGCTGTAAATAAAGGTTCGGTTGAAGAGGTTAAAAACCTAAAAACATAACGAATTTAGATAAGGAAAATAAGCTACATAAAGTTTATACGTCCCCTAATTTAAAACGATTTTATAGTCTCAACTTTTGCTTTAATTGCCATAATAAACAGTATATTTAGATTTAGTCCCGCCTAAATCGCTAATTTTAAAATATCAGCGATTAAGCATTTGGCGGTAGTAACCTGTTTGAGTTAATAAATGAGGATGCTATTTTAATTTTGCGACGCGTCCGTGTCCACCATTTTGTTAATCATAAAGCTAAATGAAAAGACATTATTCATTTTAAAACATCACTCCTAATACCTATTGTTTTGTCTATTTCTGACAAATTGTATTTAAGATGCTGAATTGAATCACTGGTTAAATTTGACGATATTTTGTGAAAAAAAACTATTGGCTACCAATTAACGAACCAATTATTTATTAATACTTATTAGTATTATTACCTTCCTTATAATATATTTACATAAGATCTTTAGATTGCTATTATATATCGTTATTAACATAATCGACTAGCAGGTCGTATAAAACATAATATATTCCACTCCTACACCTAACAGATTACACCTATTTTAAATGAAACAAAAAGGTGACAAATCTGTCATGAGTCTAGAGCAGAAGAAATCTGTCAAATCGCGGTGAGAGGTTCTGTGAGGTACAGATAAGATGTAAATTACAGGGGTGCAGCTTGAAGGGATATTAATGTCGTTGTGACTGTACAAGACGCCGATCACTTTCATGCGAGGTGTTTAAAATACATAAAAGCAGTTTTGAAGAAACATATATCACTTAAAATTATGTAAAACCAAGCATTTACTAGCATTTATTATTAGAAATGTTAAACAATAATAGACACTCGTTTTATCACAATATTTTTTCGTAATTTGAAATTCTAAATTCAAATAATCCACTGTCAATTACGTGATTGAATCATGAAATATTCTGGAACGCTAGATTTCCATATAGATAATATGAAATCTTAAGTGCTTTAGAAATATATATTCCATTACAGTCCTGATTAATAATTGATATGTGAACTTGAATGTGCTTTTGATTTAAGTTAGACGGCGTTTATAATTTTACGTCTCGATATGAACAAAATTCTTTCAAGCTTTTGCAATTTGGAATTCTAACAATACACTAGGTATTATCAACTATTATAATATAACAAGGACAATATAAATTTCCATTTCAATGGACCAAATTGAAAAATTGTTTTGAGTAGATGTTCATCGGGTCTCATATTTTGTATTAGACTTTAAATATACCAATCGAATTAGCTACCGGTTTTAAGTTTAATTTTATAGCCATTATAAATTCTTTGATTGATTGCGGCCATTTCTCTTGCTTGACTTTAATAAATTTATTTTATTTGTATAAGCATAATTCATATAATAGTTTTCTGTGCCATTTTTACACATGTAATTCGGAGTTCTCACAAGTCATACAAGTGGGAGATTTGTCTCCACTAGACGTTGACACGTCATATTATCATTACCTTAATTGGCGCAGACAAAACAGAAGATCGAAATAAGCGCACAGTGGTGCAAGCAACTGATAAGTTGGACAAAAAGATTCCCCTGCATTGTGAGAGGAGCACAATGGCGCACGGTCGGGAGAAGTTGTAATTACTATTTTCCTGGCGCCTTTTCAGGATATTTTTCAGATGGAATATACGATGCTCTTTTGTTGGGCTCATATCTTATTGGCCGATTGAAATTTTCAATGCATCCATTGATTGTTTTGTTTGAATAGGATTAAGTCTAACGCCCTTTGCATTAGACTCTATTATTATTATTCAAGTTAGTAATTTATTTCATTTGTGTTTATTTATTGTATTGTTAATTGTGATATTCAAAAATGTTTTTAAGTTTTGTGTAAAGTGACATTGTGTGTTTTAGAGAACATATTCTTTTAACATAAGTGTGTTAACTTCGAATCGACACGAAATCACTTCACCGATGCGCAAATTGATAAAGTGTCATCATGCAGTATAGATATAGTACTTAAATGACTTAAATAAATAAATAATTCCTTACTATTCAAGTATAGCTTCCATAATTTAGAATTACAGAAAATGTTATCAGGTGGTGGTGGGTAGGGTGTTACCGGTAACACTCGGTTACAAGAAGTAAGAGAATTGTTTCGATACGAGCCACTTAAGTCTATATTACACAAAGCCATTTCCATTATTGTGTCAAAATTCTATTCCATTCAACTTATCGCCTAATCGCTTTTAGAAAGGTCAAGTGATGTATTCATATATAAATTATACGACTAGACAAAATGGAAATATTTATCTTTTTGTATATTTAGCGGCCAAATTCTATTATTTTAAATGGATATGAACAATTTTAATATTAGAAACACGGCTAGATAAAAATTTGATACAGCGCTTAAGTGGCATTGTCAGTCAACGTCGTTTAAGCCTTTCTTTATCTGTGAGGGTAGACAGGTTTTGAGCCGGTTGGATATGCATTCCGATACACGGGCACTGTCCGAATGAAGAGTTGCGATCTGTAGAACCAGTTCATTTCGCTCAATCATTCGTTTTACGCATAGATCGTCGGCAACCTTTGCATTTACGTGATCGGAATTTAAAGTTTATATCTGAAATTGGGAATGGCGGCTAAATTATTTTGAGAGTGTCGTTAAAAACTAGTGTTGAGTTTGTTAGATCTATAGGTTACACCTATAGATAATTCATGTAATAAATAAATTAATTAACAAAATAAATATTTTTTTTATTACTTAACATATATTGGACATTAAAAATTGTATGGATGACTGTATGGTTTTGAAAATACATAAAGTTCAAAAGCATGTTAAACGTCAAGTTCATATAAACACTTATGAAATTATTCAAATACACGTCCGGTTATAAAATTCGTAAGAAATTTCGAAAGCAACAGGTGATTTTTAATGTTCAAAATTAAATAAATGATGTTTCTAAAGTGTCGTAAATTATGGAATTCTGATTGACATTAATGGAGATGTTTTTTGAATCAAAGTTTATTATATTGGCTTACAAATATTTATTGAGCTATAATTAATCGATGTCTTAGTTAAAGCTCATGTGTGGAAAATTCTTAGGACTTTGATGTTTATTGTCAATGATGTTTTCCCATGTCGTAAATTCGAGATTTCCGAAAATGCTTAAAATATTGCGTAAACCGTTATAAATACTGCTTGTCAACATTGTAGACTGGAAGTCAACCTAATTACTAGACTATTGCATGCGACCGCTCTAATAACTGACATCCTGTTAGGTGTAATAGAATTTATTGTAATCACATTACACTCTGTGAATCCCTTTAAGTATTGATAGACACGCAAATGAGGTTTCTGTCTCGCATCGGCTCGTTAGTGTCTGCGTATTACATTCTTTGTGTTAAACTATAGTTAATGCAGTATATCTGTATACATTATAAAGACACAAAAATAGCAAATATAATTACATTTATTGCGGTAATTCAAAAATAATTATATGTATGTTTGTTAGAATGTTCTAACGGTAACGTGGTCTCTTTAAACTTAGTGACTAGTAATGTATACAGTTCAAACACCGAAGAATAATCAGCAAATTTAATATACATATTTGAAATGTATTGTGAGTTATTTAGAGCCGATGCACGTTGCTCAAAACCATTGTTTCCTTGTTTAAAATTCATGAGAAACCGTGTGCGAGCATTTGTATGGGGCATATTCCAAGTTGACAAGACTGCGATTATCTCGTGGTATTGACATTGTATGGATTTCTAAAAGCTAAGTATTTTATTAGATTCTATTGCGTTTTGCATACGAATAGAGAGCCATTATTGTGAGGTATTAATTTGGTCGTTTTATTTCGCCCGGCCAAACAATTCATACGGTTTTACAAGCATACTAGAAACATAAAAGGTACAATTTTCCCATGTTTTATAATTTATCGTTTCTTATCCGCAAATTTATTTATTTCGCTACAAATTTGCCTACCTCGATACATGGACTATCAAAAAATACAAAAATTTCAATTCGAAATGTTTCTATGGTTAGCGCGTTTAATTGAACAGATCTTCTGGTATATAATGGTGGAATAGATTTCTGGTTTTCTAATGTTAACATTCAGAAATACTTGGTTTGGTATATTATAACAATAAATATAACCTTGCTATAAAAGATAAATAAAATACAGATTGTGTCTGGGACGGCACTTTTCTTTATATAACGTGTATTGAGTGCAATACTTCACCGACAAAATATGGCACGCATTTAATCATATATGACTGCTTATAGTTCGATGAAGTTTCGGAGTATGTATAAGTAATCTAGAATGAATACAATTTAACTTTATGATTAGGAGGGCAAACCTTTGATTTCCAAATGAACATATAAACACCTCTGAATATAAATCGAAGTAACAAAAATAAGGAAAACAATGTTGAAAAAGCTAATTCATCAGCTCTTTTGTTTGGGCTACGTGCAAATGGGTATGAGTTAACTGACGTTTCGGAGATGTAAATCGTTCAAGGCAAACAGAGCTTTACCGCACGGATCTTAGTGTTAGAAATGCTTGATCCAATATTCGGCTCCATACGTTATCAGGACGGTTCCCGGAATCCTTTATGGGACGTCAGCATTTCTCTAATATAACTCTGTTTATTATCCATTGTTATTTCTGCAATGGTATGCAACATTGTGCTTGTAATCTTTGTAGTTTTATTGATTACGCCAGACATTCCTTTGAATCTGTTTTGCTGCAATTTCAGATTTACTTTAATGTTGTTAGTCCATCAGTCCTCTATTCTAGTCTGACTCAGCCATACCTGACAATTTTTCATCATTCGATTCTTAATGAATATATACCAAATAACCTAAATGAGGATTATCAGAATTGCCTATATTGTCCAAAGAAAATATTTAATATTTATCTTTATATACAGAAGACAGGGACGTACATCGACGCTTGATTAAAAGACTCATCCAAAATCAACTCGAGGGCATTATTTACATGAATGATTATGAATATTGACAGCTCCGAAAGTGATTAGTACAAAACCACATATAGCAAACATGTAGAGAGAGATAACATTTACGTCATATGTTAAAAAGGGACGGACATCCATCCAAAAACATTGTTAACGAGTCATCAACTTTTAAGGCTGTAATCTGACACCTTGGAACAAAACGACAAGCGTAAATCGTTGTAAGAACACGAACAGTGGTACATACATGGCTATAAATTTGCTTACGAAGATTGCGGCTCTGATTAAGTGACGTATGTGTTTTTATGAGAGACGAAATAAGGTTTGTTCAAGATGTGAATAAAATACGTTGAATCGTTTTGTTAATAAGGGTATTGGGTATTGCTAAGGAGTTACAGGTTAAAGAACATTTTTATACTACGCGAGTTTATATATGTATAATTAAATACAGAATATTTGAATTATTTTTGTTTTTTCAAACAAAAATAGGCATGTTTAAATATGTTCAACAACATATTTGTTTCAGACATTTGCGTCTAGTTTTAATATTATATTCACTAATGATGATCTAAATGTTTATTGTATTTTTAGACTGAATTTGTAGTTACAGCCGTAAACTCTTTGACCCAATTAAGATTAATGTTGTAAATGCTAAGAATAAGTATCCACTTTTAACTTACTTAAAACATTTTCCTCCTCCAATGTTTTAATGTGCTTTTAAAAGATTTTAAAATTCGAATGGAAATTTTAGAACGTGACATTAAAGCCAATATGGCGCTGTTACATTAAAAGTTGGGATTATATACTTCGGCGAATCAGGTTGGTACAAAGTTTAAAAATATATTAACGACTTGTAACAACACTTTCTTTCCACGAGCAGTCGTAAAATTTAAGCGTTAAGGGTGTAATTACAGGCTTAATTAGCAAACCGGAGTTTACGATATATGCCATGTAGATCATGCAATTTTGACATTTATCACCCTATAATACGACTTATTTTCGGGTCTAAACGGCGGTATATTTTCGATTGGTCACTGTTGTTTTAGGATGGCGGGGGATTTCATTACTGTAGTGGGTCAAAATAGATACGCCCATGAAACTTCCAGTTCTAATTATTTCCTTTGTGATATTAGAAGCTAGAACAGATTGAAGTCTAGCAGTCTGAAGAATGGAATGCCTTTAAAGTGGGTCTTAATTACCTTAGAGCCAGCTGTAGAGGAAAAATTCAGTGAGGCTTAAGCGTACTCTAGTTCCTGACGTATGTGCAAACCTCTTCTTACGTTTGTTTATAAAAAGCTCTTCTGACGGTACACCGATATTCTTGACAGTTGTCAAATAACTTGGCTAGCTTGACCGTCAAGAATTAGCCTTATAAAAACTGCATATGGTATATGCCTGGTATGTAATAAAAAAATGTGTTGTACAAATACTAAAGGAATATAAATAGTAAACATTTAGGCTGGTAATAGGTAGATCGGTACAAAATCAAATTTAATTTTGAGTATCTGCATAATAGTTTTAAAACGTAAACATCTGACATAGTTGAGAGCAAGAATTTTGTTTAAATGAATTTCGCTGCTTATTTAATTACTCAAGAACTACTCACTTTTAATTAACTCAAGAAGTAGTCGTTTGCAACAGACGTGGTGTATGTGACACTTGAGTTTTTATTTCATTTAGCACTTTAATCTTTACTTCATTTGCAATATTAAACTGCTGAAATACATTTAAATTAACTTGTATATGAAAATCATAAAAATTTCTCCTTATTAAATGATTATAGATAAAGTATGCAATGAACATATTCATTGGTTTACGAATATTAACATTAAAATACTTATTATAATAAATTAACAGTTAAAAATGTAGATAATAGACACTAGTCCTCTATATTAGAGATACCCTGTTTGTTAGGTTAGGTTAGAGAGAGAGCTCCTACGTGGTAGAACATATTATCTCTATTCCAATTTTGAAAACTGGTGCCTGTAAAATGGAAACGGATGTAGAATAAAAATTATCGGACTCGAATCATTTTATTTTGTGAAGGTTTTTATTAACTTCCGAAGTTGAATTCGGGAAGTCGTTTAACCTACTTTTGTGTTCCATTTTTAAACAGCATCCATTTCATTGCGGTTGAGTTGGCAATTTTATTGATTAGTTTTATTCCCTTTCTTTATGTAAGATACAATTATTCAATCTTTTTGGATATTTTTATATAAGGGTGATATAACAAAACATTTGTTAATACATACAAGTTTGGTTGATACTCAATTACGTAAATAATTGTTTATGAAAAAAAAAAAATGAAATTTTAGTGGTATTTTTTATAATACAGAGCATGTGTTTGTAATGTCACACGCTCAAACCGGGGATCGAACTCGGGACCCACTGTATGGCAGTCCGGCATGATATCAAAAAATATTACCCATATACATGAAGTCACGAAATGGTCATAACGAATTAGGTTTCTCAAAGGCATTTTGCCCGTATAATGCCCTTTGTGAAAATTTGTTACGGTGATAAATAATCTTGCTATTTTCTGCAATCGATTTTTTGTGCTTACAGTATGACGTCATTGCAAAAGGAGCTTTGTACCTGCACGCATTTTGTATAAAACGTCAAATGGAGAGACACATCTTATGTTAAGTGACACCGGCGCCCATGAACACATTCTGCCAGCGTGCTCGTAAGTGCGTTGCCGGCACTTTAAATATTATTTAATTTTAGTAAAAATCTCTCTTAAAGTTTAATTACGTACTAAAACAGTTCAGTTGTTGTTTGACAATAGCTTATAAATTTTCAAAATCCCTTCAAATTAGACTATATTAATGGACCATTGTTATAGATTTTAGTGACATCCGATTGCAATAAAACGGTTAAATAGGTTAATTACGTACCTCTTTACGTCCCTTTCTATTACAGCGTATAATTTGCCAGGAAGAGATGAAATGCCGAAATTTAGAATGTTTTTGGTATATCTTAAAAAAGCCAAGATATATTATACACCTACTGTATATATATTTAATAATCACAGAGCAACGTAAGTGACTTAGAGATTAGTTTTACGCGAGGTAACTCTATTTTTTTGTATTATATGTTTAGTTTAGGAAATATTAAAATTTTACTGTACCACAATATACTTATGGTTATAATAGATGCGCAAACGTTATGACAAAAATTAGGATACTTGCAATTGTTCTTATTTACACCGTCATGTCAATTCGATTAAAGAGAAATACTGTCAGAGGGCAAATATATCCATTTGTTAAATTCATTTCATGCAACCGTCCCTGTGGTCAGAAATTCAATATGTTCTGTAAAAATATGCAAACTCGGCAAAATTAATCAACTGTGCTGTCCCTTGATGGTTTTAGCGTTTCTGATAGATGACAATGCTGCACTGAAATTAGTTTTTATTTATTTGCACGTATAAGTTAAATCAATAGGAACGTATCGGCCTTATCACTGACAAGAAACTGCTCGCTGAGTTGTTAAAATGAAGAATTCTTTTATTTCCTTTTATGTCACTAAAGATTTTTGATATTCTTCATAATTGGTATTCTTTGTTAAATGTTGCAATAATTCCCTCTATTAAAGGACTTATGAAATTTACATTCATGCAAAGAATCAATTGTTATTTGTTACGATTTTATCGCGTTCAAATTTATAAAACAAAACCATAACATTACGTCGTAAAGAGGTCACTCTCCATAACCAAACTCATCCCGGTCAGTTCTAACGGAGCGGAATCATTCGTTCATCCGTTCGTTCATCATTCACTTTGATGTTCTGACGCTCTTTGCACGCACTTTCCACTATGATACACTTTGTAACGATTACTTGGAGCTTTAAGTTAATTTTAGCCCTGGGTTTAAGTAAAATGACATTGTAACATCTGCATATCTCAATAGCATATTGTTAAATGCGTTTGAAATATTGTTTGGAGCCAGACGATAATACACTATTATATGAAAATGTATGGCATTGATTTTAGTGACGTCACTGTTTTCATATATTTTTTACGGCTCTACATATATATGTGGGACTATTCTGCATTGTCAAAACCCTCTCCACGTCTTATTCAGAGATTAAGTTAATATTCAGCTCTGATTTAAAATAATTCAAATGGCGACGTTAATCTTCGCTTCAGTATAAATTATATTCGTTAATAAACTATAGTGTCAGTCTTATTTAGTTTACACAAAATTAATGGATCAAAATTACAGTGGTGTTTTATTAGTCATAATATCTCAGTCGGTTGACATTTAGAATGATAAATTTATGAGAAATAATGGCCGCTGCATAATTGTGACATAAAATTCATTGAAGCAATCGAGTAAATTGGGAAGGAATGCTACTGTAGGTACATGGATGGGATGATTTTAATACAAGCACTATAACTTTAATTATATTTTAATTGTTAGTATGTTTAAGATTTAACTCCAAGGCGAAATTAAAGTGGCATTTTCAAAAAGAGACACAAGATTTTAATGAAGAGCAAGAAATTTATATTTATATTTTTTAAAGATACGTCTATTCTACGTAAACATACTATTTTGCATACATATAGTGATATCACGAACGTTAGAATTTGACATTAAAATTATGTCATTTGTAAGTTGTGGTATGGGAAAATACTATTTAATCTTATCAAATATGTGCAAACACAAACATTTGGAGGAAAAAACACGTGACAATCGCGGAATTCGCTCCATAAAATCGAGAATTTCGTAGGCACGATTCTTTATAAAAATATTTGACGTGAGCAAATAAAACACGACGTTCTTTACACCTGCTCTATCTACAGCGGTCGAATGAACGGACTAGTGAATGGTTGAACGACTGATTTATTTGCCCGTTCAGCGTAATGGTTTCGCGAGCTAATCGAGCCAGCTTTGCCCAGGCACTTATTTAGAATGCTTAAATAGACGTGAAGGAATACCGTGTGAGGGCGCTTTTGAACGCATTCCTGGAATAATTACGTTCTAACGGTTGGTAATTAATTGCGCTTAATTAAATAAAATTCTACTCTATTTTCAATTTAGAATGAATGAACTATTTTAGATCGCTATCAAAATGAGTGGGAGTGAGAATAGATGGATGCATTTAAGTTTAGACTTGGAATGGCTGAGGTCATAACCTCAAATCACAATAAGTTCTGAACTAACTTAACATGAATGAACCTTTTGTTCAAGCAGTTTTCAAAGATAACATTGCTTTGGATATAATGATTTCAAAATATCATTAAAATGTTCTCTCCGAATATTCCATTTAAGAATAAGAATAAGTAGCGAATCGGAAACTGTTTCATTATTGCGATGAGAATAAAAAAAATTCGTCACCTAACCGAAGTTCAATAGCGCAAGTAGGGTGTACAAAAAAGGTAAATACGGGGGCATTGTGTCTGAATAGGCTTTACTCTTGAAATGCGTCTCACAAAAGAATCTTTTTTGTGTTCAATGCTAAGAAGTCGGTGGTTTTAACAGGGTAGCGACAGCAAAATAGACATGTAAAGTAAATTGATGTTGTAATGGATAGCGATTGTGGTTTTTTATTATTTTGAAAAATTACCCTATAAAGTCACAATACAATAAGCCTATGAAATAACCATTTTCCAGGCATAGCATTTAGCATATTTTAATTGAATGAGTGAAATTAATTTTCATTCGTTATTTTTCAGGTATGTTCCTTAAGTATCAACGTCTTTTCGTTTTGCTCCTCATCATTCGCGTCCGTTGCTATCCCTACAAATGTGCCGGGAACGAATGAACAAAGGTAAGAGAAACCAATTTGTTACGTGATAATATTCCTCCCCTGGCCCTTCAGCTCCAAATGAGACGCATTTGAGTTTGTACCAAGCGGAAATCATGTTTTTAAGATTCATTTTCTTTTAAGTACCTACCGAGATATTATTTGTAAATAAAATTATTCTTCAAAATGAGAAGTTATAATGCTACAAGGAATTGTTTTAATAATTTTCATTTTAGCGAATACGCTCCTTTACTTGATGTCTTGGGTGCATATGAGATAAAGTATTAGCAATAAAATCGTACATATAATTTAATAAAATAAGCGTTTTGAGGGTATGATACTCTCGTTAATAAAATAATTTTACACAAATAATGCTGAAGTAGTAGGGATCAAATATATAAACACATAATAATGTCTTTTATTAACATAACTATTACTCATTTAAAGAAAAACACTTTGATAACGGATAAAGTTATGTATTTTACAAAATATAAGTATATTACATTATTTATAAATTTTCCCGATGTCTACCGTACGCTGTAAAGCACGCGAAACGTCAGGAAAAATTAAAAATTTAATATACATTAATTTTGTAAAATACATAAATTAATCCGTTCTTAACAAAATGTTTTTCTTTTTATAAACATATATTACTAACATATACTTTACATTGCATACAGTTAAGCAGTATTTCTCCTTCTAATTAAATCTCCTTGGAATTTCAGATTCCTGATTATAAACAATTTAAAAAATCTTTACATAAATAACTTAAATAGTTAGGTTTACAAAATTAGGAATTATCTAAGCAATTAACAATATATTTGGATTAATCGTATATTTACATAAATAAACAAAAAATATCAAGAACATTTTAAATTAGTAAACGAAATCTGTAACAATAAATTTTATGAATTTATTGAACGAGATCAAAATCTATAGTATTTTATATTTTTTTAAATCTACAAAGTGTAAGCGCAGTAATTGTAATCAAGGTAACGTGGATTAAAAATAAAAAAATTAAGTTAATTTGTTTGACTTCTGATGACACTATCAGGTCATATTTGTAGCTTGCATTATGGGTGATAGCAGAGAACAAATACATAATAAATCTATAACCTCCAGACCACAGCGAATATTTATGCGCTCAACACACAAATGAACATACCGCGAACTTAACCCTGGACCCTCTGTTCGGCAGTCCACCATAGTGACCATTGCGTCAACGCGGTGTTCTTCAATTAACTGTGCTCAAAGATGTGTATTTAATAATCTTGAGACACATTAGATGAACATATATAACTATTATTAGTAGGTACTTGCGCATAGCTTATTCTCGGCCTTTTAATATTAGGTTGGGGAAAAAGAAATCCATTATTTTTATGTGAACTTCAAGACTTTATTTAACATGTTTTGCATTGTCCGATTTAGGTCAAATATGCACCATTTTGTTCTATAATTTGTTGCCATTTTAATGGTAGGTATGGCCTCTCTCATAAAAGTCTTGGTCCTTATTAGCGAAAAACTCCAGCAATTGATTTTCACACTCTTCCCTTGATGCCAATTTCTTATCACTAAAAAAGTTTTGCAATGCAAGAAAAAGATGGATGGGAGGGATGAGGTGGATGCATCAAAACTTCCCAACCAAGCTCCTGGAGTTTCCGACGAATCACTATAGAAGTGTGTGGCCTGGCGTTGTCCTGATGGAACACGACACCTCTTCTGTTGGCCAATTCTGGCCGTTTCTGGTCAATTGCTCGCTTCAGACGGTCCAGTTGTTGACAATAGATGTCTGAATTTAATATTTGGCCATATGGAAGCAACTCGTAATAAATGATTCCTTTCCAATCCCACCAAACGCAAAGCAGAACCTTTTGGCGTTATCCCTTTTGTGGAGTTTTTCGCTAATAAGGACCAAGACTTTTATGAGAGAGGCATAATGAAGGTACCATTAAAATGGCAACAAATCATAGAACAAAATGGTGATATTTGACTTAAATCGGACAATAAAACAGTAAATAAAGTCAGAAGTTACGTAAAAATAATGGATTTCTTTTTCCCAACTAAATATAGTTCTAAGTGAGACACGGGTCATTAGAGTTTTATAAGTTTTTGACAAATAAATAGAGTTGAATCCGGGCATTTGGCTAGCTGCCAGCAAGATTTGCAACGTCGCTTGCTGTAAACGAGCGAGATTTTAATTTAATTCTTATATTCATAACTTACAGAGGTTTACGTAATTGCTAGGTATTCATTTATTTGTGCAGTCTTTTTAATAACAATATTTTAATTAATATAATGCTTTATCAAATAGTTTTTACAACAATTTGACATCGTGAGCGCTTAACAAATTGCTACAATAATGCTTATAAGGGCATATACATACGACAGTTAATTTGTATTTGGAACTCGTCAGGTTCTGCCGATATGTTTGAGCTTTCGTATTTGCAAGCATCATCTAATTCGTTACTTTTTTACCAGAGACATATATTTTGGAAGTAATAAATTAAAATCGTGACTTTATTCAATAACATCTTCATTTGCGATATAAGATCATGCGCGTGGATCGACAAATTTTAATGTTAGATGAAAAAAGCTCAAAGCCTTTCAGGGGTTGAAGTCTTAGAGTTTATATTTAAAAAGATATCCCATTATAGACTATAATGCACCAAACTGTATTATGTGTTGTGTTTTTTCAGATTACAATCTGTCATCTCCTTAAGGGGCTTATTTTTAAAGAACTCAGCCTCTAGCCTTCCAAATTTTTCCATTTTCCATTTTAATCCCATCCCGTGGCTTAGCCGTGACATAACAGACACACTTTCTATTATATTATTATGAATATAAGTCTAATTGCACAGTTTTAAATATCTCAATTGTTTGCTACATCGCTGAGTAATAATTTGACAGAATGAGACGTGAGACAACTTTTAGTAGATTCAGTTAAGACTTCGTAATGTTAATGAGTATTCTTAAAATAACGTTGTAAGACGAATGTTGCAACATAACATGTAAATTATTTAGTGAAAAGTGACAATATTAGCATATTTAACTCGAATTTACATAAAGTAAGCTCCTGACTGACCACATTATGACACTTGCATTCTCTTTGTTAATGAAAATGAAACAGGAATAAGCTTATCCTACTGTCTTTGTTAGGGCCCTAATACACCGAATGCTAAAAGCTATGGCGATTTGTTTCTAATAATTTATTCAATAACCTGGCTTAGCTTCCATCCAATGTATGTTATTAGGGTATATTTGAAACGGATACTTGATATACCTGCAGCGTACTACTATTCTGTGGAACTAGCTGCCGGTATATGTATTTCAGAGCCGATACGACTTGGGAGCCTTCAAAAAAAGAGCCTACCTATCCCTAAAAGGGCCAGCAACGCGTCTGTAAGCCTCATGGCGATGTAGGTGTGCTTGGGCGGGGTTTAGCACTACTCTAAGTGACCCGCATGCTCTTTTATCTCATGAAAGAAATACATATTTAAAATAGATGGTTTGTTTTTTATACCATCTTAAAAATTGTTTTATTGAAAATTGAAATGAATAAACTCAATAACAATATGGACAGCACTATGAAAGTTTCTTTGAAATATTGATATTAATTTCTCTTAATAACATTGTTTATTTATATTAATAGTATTTCCTTAGCTGTTGCGTGTTTATTTCAATAATTGACGACGCCTATGGAAAATATGTTCAATTTTTATATCTACGCATATCTTCAGTGGTGTACTATAGGCCTGAACCACATCAGGGAATCGTATAAAGCAAACACAGCGGGTAAATAAAGTCCCTTTTCGGGACAAGTCCCATGTGCACGCCATTGTTTGTAGAGGGAAGGGAATTTTTGACACTTAAAAAGGATAATTTTTTTGATAAAAGGCAACATTTGTTTTACGTGTTAGGTGCTTGAATATAATTAATACCTATTGAGTCTTTGTGTTTTACATTTCGGACCAAATACTATAATTCTAATAATACATCTCGGTTCGTATTTCAGACATCTTCTATAAATATTTTCCAGCTATTTTATTTCTTTACTGTATATAAGTCATTATTAATCCCTAATTATACTGTAAGTAGTGAATAATCAGTATGACAAGATAAAATACGTCCAACTTATAAGCGCACCTAAAAGGAAACCTGCTTTTATTTATTGCGCCTCGATGTTATTTATTAGCAGCTTTTCAGACATATTTTGTGTCCCTTTGAGTAGACATGATTTATAAATGTTAAATTAATAAAGCAATTATGTGTGCTGCACTGGTGTATTTCCATAATAACCATTTGCCAGGTCTATCCTGGATGTTTACGATAACCAGACAATCAGTAACTTGATTATAAAAATATCGTGAAATTATTTGTAACAAAAAATTATTATGTGATTCAAAACATTTTAAAATAAGCAACTTTAACACAGTAAAACATATATATTTATTATGTATATTTATTACTACAATACTGTCTGATCCTCAGATTTCATGAGTAGCCTTCTGTGTTGCTACTATATACTTAGATTATTCGTGTCCAAGGTATGCTAAATTTCTTAATCGTTTACTCACATACAAAAAAACATGGCTGCACATCCTGGACCCATTCGCACAAGCCAAGGTTTGACAGTCGCACGTTGAAGCCACTTTACCATCACTGTTCAGTTCTAGATTTTTCCCTTGAATAGTACAACATACTTAGCGCTACGTTGTACCATAATTCCTTGAATTAACTACCACATGACAATTGACACACCCTTCTGTTCTTGACAACCGCACTATTACTGATATTTACGAGATTTGCACGTGTCAAACACGTGTCCCATATATTAGCTGCTGAATTATTGCACTTCAACAGTCCAAGAGACTTTCACCCTTATTCTATTCGCTTAAACGTTAAAATTGCATATTCAGTAGGCTAATTTCGACTCTCGATCGAAATTTACTAACTGGTCAAGAAGGTTATTTTTCAAACCTTGGCAGCTAAGTTAGGCAAGAAACTGCAATAATACGATTTTGTAGAAACATATACTGGCTCAGTTGTACTTAAAGACATAGAAAAGTGGTCATATTTTATATGAAGAAGTTCAAGCTAGCCCGAGCTAGTTAATTGTATTTACTACTATATTTATGATACCTATATCACATAAAATATATAAGATATAACACCTGCATATATAAAACAAAGAGTGGCTAATCAAAAGTCAAATAGAAACCTCAGCTGTTAGAAAAATCAACGAAAAGCCAATCTAGTTTTCAGTGGAATTCCGGTACAGCAATACCAAAGTTGGAATTCCCAAGTTCATAAAACACCAGTCTATAGTCCAAAAGTATTCGATTCCGTCTAAATGAAACTTGTCAAGCGGGCCTAACAAATCGTGCGGACAAAGCTTTGACCTAAAAATCTGAAAACTGCGCCTATGCGAGCCTGGATAGTGGTTAGGTGGTCTATACGAGTACGACCAGCTAGCACTTTTTAACATTCCTTTGACATTCTCTGTATGGAATTTTCACTGTGCATCAAATCAGAACATGACTGTAAAATTTTTCCGTATTTATTTTCATGTGACAATTAACAATTAAAATATTTTTAAAATTTGCATTAGTTCAGGTGACAATTGGATTTTCGTATTTATTTTCATTTGTGACAATTAACAATTAAAATAGTTTTTATTAAATTTGAACTGATTATTTCAGTTGACAACCTCTGTTGTTATTTATATCTGTAATTAAAATGTTTTCTTTTAGTAAGCACCCACGCACTGTGTACGAATTGCCTAGTTGAGTTCCAATAGCCGTGTGGAGCGAAATTGTGTTCCGTGGCTCTTTGTCAGCTACACCTTTAGATGTTGGCTGTAAACGTTTCAATATCAAGAGGGTATTGTCTTTATTTCGTTCTTTTGTAACGCTGCAAACTCCTGCTCGAGTTATACTTGATTACATTAAATTCACTTTATTCAGGGGCTGATATTAGTGAAAATTCTCTTTGAATTACATTCATTAAGATCGTTAACGCGATAAGTTTAGTTTTTTTTTATAAAACAGGGGGCAAACGAGCAGGAGGCTCACCTGATGTTAAGTGACCGCCGCCCATGGACACTCGCGATGCCAGAGGCCTCACCAGTGCGTTTCCGAGCTTTAAGATGCTTATACGCTCATTTTCTCTTTTTTTTTTAATAATTCATCAATAAATTCAAAAAATAATCGTATATCATTACATCTTGAGAATATTCTAATATTTTCAAAATCATTTTATTTATTCATAAAGATCCTCTGTTTATCGGCTAAAGTATGGCATATGATCTTGAAGCCCAGTTCCGTGCCCATCGGAAAATTTAAGCATTTCAATAGGAGACGCTTTACCGATCGGCACTTTATTATGAAATCTTTTGAGTGCACAGTTCTTGTTAAAGTATTGCACAAAGCCTGTGGAAATGCAGCAGCGAGCTATTCGATGTCAATAAAGAGTACGTGTCAACTGTCAGGGGACAAATAAAAAGTGCATCGGAAAACGGTCAGCGCACAACGCGGTTACTTCACAGATTATATTGCAGTTGATTGATTGTTGAATATTAAATATTGTTTTTCATTTCGACAAATGTAGGGAAATTAAGTTTGAGATACTGTTATTATTCAAGCAATTACATGGACAGGTCTATGGTTTCTTTTAACAGGGGCCAATTAACCGAGTACACTTCTATACTTTATGGCTTAAAACTTTCACTGGGTATATTTATTACTTTTTGTTTACTCTATATTGTACATATACATAAAATAATAATAATTGATAGTGCGAAACTTGGCCAAGGAAATAAAAAAATAATGAAAATAAATCTACAAAAACAGAAGAGATAGGCAAATGACGAACTTATATAACTTAGTTTAAGAAGAAAACTAACATGTTTACATCATAATAATAATTATATGCATATGAAAATAATTTAATAGTTTTGTAGCAATCCGACACAAACGAACTAAAGGCCATTTTTCAAGTCTAAACATCAACCACTAGCCATCATTCCAAAAGATAGTTTAACAAAAATATAAATAAATTACAGTGACTATGCTCTAAGTCAGAAAATTTTTAAAAATTAATAAAACTACAATACCTCGTTTAAAAATAAACGTACTACATATATCCATTCATCAACTTTCAAATCATCCATAAAGCGCTGCTTTTGGCACTTCAACTAAGTTTATTTTGACGTGAAAAAACATTTTACTAACACAAACACATTTAGATGTGACGAGAAGTGTATCGGGATTATTTTTGTAACAGAGTATGTTAATTTTAAAAAGATTTTTCGGAGTTAATGTTTACAAACTTCATAATTTTCCAGTATCCCTGACGCGTTTCGTACACCAATAGTATTTTACTGGAATTTACTGCAATAGTATTAAGTTATTACATGTAACCCCTACATAAAATAACAGTACAAAATTAGGAAAATTGTGATCCGATAACCTAAATTTATAATCTAGGGTATTATTTTGAACATTTTCAAAAGTATTCAATATATGACTTCGAGGTGGAATTTTTATTTTATATTTGTCTGAACCTAGCCTAGCCTATCGCTGCGTCCCCTTGACCTTGATTTTCGAGAATACTAGTGGATATATATGTTTTAAAAATTTCGTATTTTTGCTTCCCGCACTCGAGGAACGTGGCGCAGACGATAATTCACAGACCACCGTAAATTATAGTGTTAAAATTCTAAAATCCTGGTATTCTGTACAGTGATAAATGATTTATGAACTTCCTCAATACAATTCAGAGGCTTTAATGCTGTTGAAGCTACGTGCCATTTTGAACATAAATGCAAAGTATAGACAGTTCACCCATTCAAGTATTTTTGAAAGATCTTAATATCTAGGTCACAATTTGTAGAAGTTGTCTACAAACGAGGTCCAACTGTCGCGTACAGTTTGAGCTCAAACCAACTATTTCTAACTATTAAGAAAAGCTGGCGCTCTTTGCGTTTATACGAATGTAATTTCATTTACGTTTCTATTTAACTGTTGAATATTTTATGAAAGTGTGCAAAATACGAAATAATTCTGTGAGATTTTTTATTGGTGTATTTAATAATATTCTAAAATAACTAGTCGATCTAATTGCCTTACTATACCTATTCATGTCTCTACAGTAGAAACACAGTTTGACAGAAAGATTAACTGAAAAAAAGTGTAGTAAGACAAATAAAAAGTCTTGCACAGAAATACATACTATCTCAAATTTATCATGACATAATATAAAGCCTGGGACACATCTATTTGTAAGATATACTACAGAAACGAATAAATCTCAACTCATATGACTACAAATGATATATAAATTGTGTCTTCAAAGATATTCAATACACCGAAAACTCAGGCGTGGTTGCTATGTTTACGAATAACGCTCCGTCATTCGTAGTTCCATACACTCGAACACTTGTCACGAAAATCATTTACGCGTTGCCCTCTCCCTCTCGAGTTAATTTAATAGGGTGATGTGAGTCAATATAATTTTTGGTGGAAAAATATTGGTTTTGCACGATCATTCTATCGCCGGTCTTGTTAACGAGGAAAAAATACTTCGTTCAGAAATATCGCTTTTACAAATATTTTAATAACGATATATACTTACATTGTGTTGTCGCACAAAAATTATTCTCACCATTTTTACAACAAACTTTCTTAAAAACAATTTTTGAAATTCGAAGCAGTAGTTATGGTCTTACTGGAAATCTAAGAGAGAGGCCTATGTCCAGCAGTGGACGTCGACGGGCTGAGACGACGACGCCGACGGTAGTTTGAACGAACCAGTAGTTTGCGTACTATCGACAAGTAAACCTACAAGTTGTTCAGCGTAAAATATTAATATATATTTAATTATGTTATTTAAAAGAATAACTAAACCTAACACACATTATTCCCGTGGTTAAAGCAATAATTTAAAAAAATCTAAAAATGCCTCTCATTTATAGATTAAATGTTGCAAAGTCCTTTTAATATGTTTACATATTTCAACCTTAGATAAAACAAATGAACATCACGTTTGATATGATTTAAATGTGTATATCTCTTTAGACCATAGTGTAAAATGTACAATTGTATAGAAAAGTCCATCGGAAGAAAGTGGGCAAAGCAAATAGTACGGAAATGGGTCTGAAAAGGCTTTAGAGAGGTTCATTACGTCACTAGCGAATATTGCTCTAAGTCGCGTATTGTGACGAATTGGGTCACTTACATCGATTTCAGCTTATTGCTTTTGGGAATACGTGGAATCCTATTTCACTCTATGAAATATTTAAAATTACCTACAGAACGTTTCAGGACACCATTTACAAGATACAAGTAGCCAGTACAAGATATAATGTGCGGTGATACGAGACAAAAACTAATGTTAGTTCCTTATTTATAGCGAAAGAAAAAGACAAAAAGTGTTTTATGTAATCGATAATTAGTGGTCTTCAATAAGACTTAGTCGTCACATAAAGAAACATGAAAAGTTGCTTTTGTGGGAACTTATTATCAGTATAAAAATGTTTCACCGAAGAGAAATTTAACGTATACAGACTTATTAATACAAGGTATTAAAAAAAAACTGTAAATCTGAAAAATATTAACCCAGCTTTTTTGCTTACTCAAATACACGATTATAAGTACCACCAGCAAACTGACATGCAGCGCAGAAATTTGTGTGTTTACAACACAGATAATAGTCGTCATAGACGACATCGACTTGTGTGTGACAAATTTGTATTAAACGAACGAATTAGTGAACAAAAAACATTCATAATAATGAAAGTTAGATTTTTTAAGTTAAATAATCATAGGTTTGTAGAACTCTGGAATCTAACATTTTCGTTTATATATGAAAAAAACATGAAAGTGGTTTTTCGTGTCAAAAGTTGGTATTTTTATTTCATAACTAACTGTTATAACATGGTTTCGTTTTTAGCTTCGAACTACATTTTTACTAACTTTGTTTATGATTTGGGGAGTTTGAACTGGTTTTGGTTAGCAAAAAGTTTTTATATGACGATTCCTTTACATTGAGTTAAAATTTAATTGCCACAGATAAGTCTAAAACGTTGCCTCCTGTTCCCATCTTATAAAATGCGTATAATTTGAAGCGGCAATTTATATTCATTTAAAATATCCAATTAGGAGCGCTTGAGATTCCAGATCAGGCTATGCAATGCTGAGTCTGTCTATTAATATATCAAATAAACTCGTCAAAAACTATATGGAAATGCTAATATACCAAGTGATTCACCCTTAATTTAACATGACTTTATTTTACACTACTGTAAAATGAAGCTTCTTATATATCTTTTAAAATAGAACGATTAACAATTTCATTTCGCCTCTTACTCGTTTATCTCATTCGATAACATAACGTAGATTTGTAGATGAATAAACTGGGAATATTGGATATGTCAGGTAATAATGTCACTTCATATAGTAGGTTCAAAATATGAGAACTTCTACTGCTTTACATCTAGGGATTTCACTCCGTCTAGCTTGCGAATAGGGTTGACAATTCTTTAAAATTTAATAATCTGTGGTAAGTTTATTTATATTAATTGTCACAAACGATTGCTGCATCGACATACAGAGTTTTGTAAATTCTCCATCCCAGTGGGGCAATAGTCATGACCATCACTGTCAAACTTGGTACCCACATTTTTGTTGATTCTAATTCTGTCTGGGTTTTATAATATGTATTTATCAAAAGTATATATAGGTTTCTAAATTAACCTTGACTGTGTTTAAATCTGTACAGATGTTATTTAAAATGTTGTTGTATTTAAATATAAGAGGCTAGACATCTAATATCAGCGATCTTATCCTAATCATCAAATAGTCATGCTTTTGTCTCAGTCCGTACGTAAGAGAGACTTAACCTTCAAGTATAGATTAATGAGAAGTTTTAAGTAATGGTTGGATAATCCTACTATTAGCGATACTTAAATGCAATGGACACTTTAAGTACTGGTTACTTGCTTAATCTACTAGTCATTATTATTATGAGGACTGCCCCTTTGCATCGCATATGAAAATACATTTTGTTTTTCCTTGTATATACTATGTGATCGAAACAGATGTATTGTTATTTTTATCACGCACTAAGTGTGACAAAGAATTGTGAAAAAGAATTTGCTACTCGCTAATCTGAAGAATTCTATTATATCTTACTTTAAAAAAAATTAAATAATAAAAAAACCTTTTAAAACTTTGTATGGCATGTAAAAAAGGGCCAGCTCTTTCAGAGAGATTTTAGATATTAATTTTTTCGCAATTTTCTTTTGTGAAATATGTAAAAAAAGGATACCACGACTTTCGTTCTAGTTTAAACATTTTTCATTGACAAAGAAACCGTATTAAATAAAATAGCCCTGCACATAGTAACGAAAAGGAAGAGTTACCCGTTTTCACCGGAATGAATGAAGAACTGAAGAATCTCAATACATTTCCCTCGTGACAACCCTAGTCTTATCTAGTTGAGAGGCGCTCAATACTGTAGGTATGATTTATCTATACTTGTCTGAGTGTACCGTCTGAGCTTTATATTTGTAGTTATGGTGGTTGACTTTGACGGTTTTCTATAGAACGAAGGTTTTGAATTTACAAGTGTAATCGACATATGTACGTCAAAAATAACCTGCTTTATCGACGCCCACATCCACCGAATAAACGTGTTAATTCAATAATTGTCAAAACACTTTTAAACTGATTCATTAATATCTTTAACTATTAAATATTAAAGTGATATTTTTGTTTATTTAATATAGATTTAGGAATACCTTTATTACAAAGAAATTACAAATGGTGTTTAAATAGTCATGTTACGTTCGTTAGTGTAAACAATACTAGAATTTAATTTTTGTTTTCATTTACAAATACGCTGTAATGACTTGGAATATTTTGACATTTGGGGGCTTTCGTGAAAGTAGTTTCCTTATAGGCCGGCATCGCACTTACAATCCTCGTGTCCATGGGCGCCAATTGCCTGCTCGTTTTCTCTCTTTCTCTTAAAAAAGTGTAATAATTAATTGGGGCAAAAACATGTTCTAAGCTTCAAAGCATTAACCATGTGATTAACAAGCGCTTGAAGCCTTTAACGCAAATTTGTTTGTTTATTATAAATTGCAGCCTCAGTGGGATTACGGGGATTATTATGAATAAAAATTTCCTTAACAAAAAAGCAAGCGAAGCGTACTGCGTTCGGATTGAACGCACATTCTGCAATATTCCACAAAAGGATACCTTAATCCCTCACAAGTGGGGAATAAGCCGGTGTCGATTCTTAGGAGTCGATTGAAGAGCGATATTTTGTACGATAATATGGATTGGCGGAGGAGCTAGTCGACTGATTGTTCTCAAAACCGATGTGGACGTCAAAGCGCGGTAATCTTCGTATTAGGTTAATGATCTTTGTGTAAGGCATTAAAAACGCTATTATTAAGTTAAAACGAAACAGAAATCCTAATATAAACAATTGTATGTAGAGCGTGACTTAATCTCAGAACCGTGAGTCACGCGATAACATATCGAATGTTTACAAAATAACACCCCCTCGTCTCATTTCAATATTAATATTCCCCAGATCCTAGGCAGGTTTTATCCTGCCTTGGCTTTCATTGAGACTTTTTAATTCGGTGGTTTGAATGAACCCCTGTTCGATTGAGATATCACATACTTTAATAAAAATATTTTCAATTTAATATGCAGTTGTTAAACATGATATTTTTGAAATAGCTAATTGTGATTCAATTTCAAATCACTCAACAGTTCGGTTGGTATGTTGAGAATACTGAGATACTTTTGTGATTTTTATTATTATTATTACTTAAGTTTGGTATTTATTTGGAACTTCATTGAAACAATAAATGCATTAGTAATAAACTGTAACCGTTAAGAGTGGAAAGGGTAAAGTTAAACTTAATTTGAATTTGTTTTTATGACGTCATAAAACAGTAAGGGCGGCCACTCACGTAACGATTTAATCGCAAAGAATTTAAATGCCTCATTAATATAACGACGTAGTTTTGAAATATCACTGTTGCGGTGAAATTTTATGTTTGCAAACAAAAATATAACAATTTTGTTAAAAGACTGGGACAAAAGTAAAAACTTATGCCGCCTCCATTTGGTATAACCTATATTTTTATAGGAATTTCTATAACATGAAAATTTATTAAGTCTCGCTGTCGGGTTGTTGGGAAAAAGTTACAATTTACAAAATCAAAAATTGTTATGTTTTCATTCTTGCTATAAACAAGTGCCTGTGCTGAACATGAAATGTTATTGAAAAACGTAAAAAACGCAAAAAAAAATCTTCTAAAATTTTTTTTTTGAATATTTTACTTGACAATATGAAAAAAATCTCAGAATGACATAAGTTAAAAGAAATTAAATCGTTTTCATTTCTCATTTTGCCTCATTAAAGAAACTCAAGGAAAAGGATATAAAAATTTAATTACCAAAACTTCGAGAGAAATGTCCCTTTAAGAACAAGACTTAAATGTTCGCGAACTCAGTCGGTCCAGACGATGCTTAAAAATATTTTATGTTTCTAATTAATAATTCGTAATATCATGAATAATATTTGTGTCATGTAATTGCTTCAGGTGAAAGACGTGACGCCCTTATGGTGACAATTGACACATTAATAAATTGAATGCAGCAAAAATAAAAAAAAACACAACTTCACCGAGCGTAAAGTTAAGGTTTTCGTATAAACGCTAAGTTATAGTGTTACAAAGCTGTACTTAAATGTACAGTACATTAAATTGTAGTGCAAAAAAACCTTTGTCGATTTTGATCAATGAACCTGTCGGTCGTTAGCAGGTCTGTCCGGAGCATAAGAAAATTATTAAATGATGGGGAATCGACTTAATTTCCCCGAGACAAAGAAGTATCTTCCAATTTGCTTTTAAATTTATATTCGAACATTTGTTAACGGGACAGCCTTTGAAATGTTTAGTGAGGTACTAAACTGCTATTGCTTTACTGAAACTTATTGCAACTTAAAAGTATTTCTCTTCATTAAACATGATTTTCATTAAAGAAAAACTATATAATGGTGGCGATACTGATGTACACCTCTGGAACTAAAAATCTCTAAATTTAGGTTTAGACCTGTCAAACGTGTGTAATCTATTCTATATATTTCTACATTGACAATTTAAACCTTATTGCAATCAATATAGAGAATAGGTTACGCTCTCTAAAACTGTTTAACAGGTCTAAAGCTAAATTTAGAGATTTTTTAGTTTAGAGTTCACGAAAGAAATTTCAAAAGAGATCCGTTTTAGATTCCTAATTTTCCAATAACCTTTAAAAATTGTAAGAATTTTCCGAAGTAGTAGAAAATTCCGCTACGTAGTTGGCGACGATGTCATAATTAAAAATTTACATTTTGAAAGGGATGTTTTAATTCATTATTAAAATTTTGCGGCTGGAGGCACTGTAGCACGTTTCTCCCTTCATTATATCGTTGTGTGAACGAATAATAGCTTCATGTTATGTTTTATTTCTTACAGTGTTCCTTAATAAATATTTTTTAATATAACACACTTCTTTAATAAATAGCTCAACATATAGACGCTGCGACCTAAACAATCTTTATGGGCACAATATAATGATTAGTTTCATTAATTACTATTGTATAGCATCTCTATAGAAACCTTATTAAATGCTATGTCATTTCTTACTGATATTTCATTGTAATTACGAGATAAAATAAGAGTAATCAGAAATTAAACCGTGGCGAAATGAAAACCTCCAAATTCCAGTATTATTAGTTTGACTATCCCCAATTCACGCCTACCCGCAAAGCGTCAAAAACCAACATTGTTAAGATTCCCTCAAACATTTAACTCCTTTGATTCCCAAACCGACAAAGAACATAAAAATACGATTCAACGCCAATCGGAATTAGACTTTACCGCTATAGAGCTTTAAGTTTATTGCACTCTATGATACTAGAACTTACAAAGTTATTTCGATCTACCCTCATATTATGAATTATTCAGGTGGCGTTTAATAACTAGGAGTGTAGTTTGCGGATGCCCGGCGGGTCTTTTGTCTCTCTTGGTTTATAGTTTACAGAAAGAGATGGAATTTGATTTGGAATGAGATTGAAAGATCAATGCAAAGTCGGCGCATTACATTTTGTCGCTGAATACATTTAAATGAGGTCGAGATATTGTTTTTCTGTTCGGCTTTGACGGGAACCATTATTGATTTTGAGTTACTTTTTGTTTCACAAATAACTTTTATGCTTAAGAATTTTTTTTACTATCAAATAGGCTTTATAAGTGAAGTAATATAACTTAGAAATTATAAGTCCGTAGGGATAACTATTGCCTTGCTTTCAGAACAGGTAAGATTCTTTAAATATATAATGCAAGTTGCTGATGCTGTTGAATTAAGAAGTATACGTATTGTTCGGACTCGCAAAATTAGTTCTCCAATTACGAGCTTCATTTAATATGCATTAATAATTTTAAATTGTAAAATGAAATTTTTAATACGTCTCTATTCTCCTATTGCAGGTACGTGTTGGTTCGTCAAAGTAATCAAGTAAGAACTAGACTTAAGCTCGACCTACATGCTCACAATTGCAGGAAAACTTTACCGACATCTTGCGGAAAATCTCGCGAATTCTTGTTAACTTCCTCGAAAACCTAGATTTACTCCCAAATGTAAGGATAAAAGGATTATAAGTTGTCGGGTTTATGCATATTTTCTAATAAAACTGGAGAACGTTATGTACAGCGTGGTTTGCATGTCTTATAGTATAACCACTGGCATTAAATTTCAATGCGAGTTATCTAAGTAATGTTTTTTAATTTATCATTATCATTTAATGAGTTCGTCGTCAGTCCTCCACCTGGATCTGCAATCTAGTACTGTAAAATTAGTAGAAGAAAAAGAAAACACGCAAAAGATGTAGGATATATTGCACTTACGATTATATAACTTGACTAATGTACTTCGACAAGAAGAGTTATCACACGTTACAAGTACTTGCAAAAACCGAACGATAAAAGTTAGAATTATGTAAATGTTTGAGAAATAACATAAAAAAAGCAAGTCGATAGCAGAGTCCATTATAATTTTATGCAAAGCTGTTGGGGATGAACACATATACGTCAGCAAATCTCCGCTTTTGCATTTTCTTGCAAACAGTTCTTACAGAACTAACCATTTTTCATTGCGGTCTTAGCTAAGACCGTCAGCTTTAACTAAAAACTCTAGAAATACTCCATGGCTGGATTACAACAATCGAACTTTTAATTTATCGTTGCAATTTTGTTCGTAGCTCTCGCAACTTACAATTTTGTTCCCTGCAAGTTGCATTGTAACTAGTGTCTGTGTGATTAATTGCTTTTAGTAAATGCTTGGTAAATTATCTCTATATCCCAGTTACGTGCTTAGACAGTTTACAGTATTAAAATTGTTATACAATTACACCTTTACTAAGAACATTATTCGTTACTAATGTTGAATAAAATATACTAAACATTTAATGGTCCGTGTTTCTTACTATTAGCGCTGATTGTTTTCAAATACCAATTAGCACATGTTATATATACAACTCAGGTATAGTACGACCCAAAGATATTTCATTAACATTATAAAACGTTGAAATGTTCAAATCAATGGTCCTTATATCCATGGAGGTAATTGCGTGTGTGACCCAGATTTTGGACATACGGGGCAAAACAATACAATCCTATTACCTACGCTAGTACGTGGTTTATCTTTATCACACGCTAGGGATGTCGCTAAATCGATTTTTGACAGCTCATTTTCGATATCGTGACATGTTTGACATCGCAATTGTTGAAGTCCTGTAATCCCGATGGTGTATGGAACGCGTTTGTTATCATTATTATCGTATACATTAATCGGCCGTGAATGTAATTGAAGATATAATTCTACTACCATATAAATGTTTGTTACCTTTGTAAAAACATTGAAACCTATAACTGATTGACACCATAATTGATAGATTCAGGCACACTCAGAGTCGTTAATTAAGAATTAGTTAAGCTATATTATCCATATATACTATTGATATCCGACGGGAGTAAAAGAGGTACGGAGTTACTACCTTTTAATTGGAAGGACAAATTCCTTTTTGTTTAAAACCATCATATAAACCTCGATGACACATTTTACGACGCGTCTCAAGCAATATATCTTAGAACCACAGGACGCAAACTGGGTCACAAACATGCATGGTCTCTGCATAATGCATCATTTAGTTCATTACTTTGGAAAGACTAAGAAGCACCGTATATATTTTATAAAACAACATCTTGTGGTTTCACGCGCATTAATTAAAGCTGTGCATGTGTGGGTGCAATTTTACTCTATTTCACATCATTTTTCATTTATGCTCCTCTCTTATTGATAATAGCGAAATGTACACAGCCTTCCTCGATAAATGAACACAAAGTCAATCTTTTTATTCTGAAATCTAAGCAAAGAACTGTTCAGACTTAAATACCTGGTATAGATTTGTTTAACACAGCAAATATTACGCTACTAAAAGCTTTGAACAAAAATGTTTATCTTTATATATCTTTGAATTAAAACATCAAATAATCAAAGTAATTTCTTTAAAATCAAACAATTTGACATATACAATACATTAGCAATCATCACAGATTCCGCTCTCTACTGTGCATAGTAAAAATATCCATTTTTAAAGTAAGGCGTGGTCAATTTTAAACGGATATAATGTGTAGGTGTTATTTATTACATAGGAACCACCCATTAATTGCTTAAAAGCCATGTATTTAAACTTATGAAATATACTACATAACTCGCTTGAATTATGGGTTTAAATACCTAATTATTTATTTAGGTCATGAGCCACTTACGCCTTCAGCCATTACTTTAATGGATGCATTTTCATAAAATTATCAGGTTATCTTTTGTTTTTTTTGTGTTTTAATTGGCTTTTATAAATTTTGAACTGAAAATAGTTATAGGACTGCATTCAAGGAAGTCAGTGCGAGTCATTTCCAAAGTTACTTTATAGAATGTATTGTTTGCCATATCTAAGATAATATCTCTTATCTTGAGTAAAAGGACAAAGCTTGGATGTACTAAACACAGTCTCGACTCTGATCCTACCTGTATACTTATCTTAGGTGAAACGAAAAATAATCACCCAATTCTTTTTCGATTACCCGTACCACCAAATTAATCACTTATATTTCGTATACTCGTATCGGGCTATTACCTTCGAAAGGCTATTATTAAAGCACATTGTCCATAAATCTCTTTATTAGGGATTCGCCATATTAAAGCTCTGTCGTCAAATCCGATAATATATGATATTGATCTTTATTATATCTTTTATGTTTGCACACCCCAATTTTCACTGCTAGATCTGCTATTTAAGCTGTCCAGAAGGTATATTTCGATATTAATTTTGTGCCACGCAGATTTTTGGTTTCCTTTGCCTCTCGTACAAGTATGGGCGTTGAATGAAAAAAATATTAATTTTTTATACTTCATCATGTTTTGACGTTGAGTACGATGTACGGGTCAGTTTCATTACAAATTTCGTTTGTATATGTTGAAATCAACTTGTAAGGCATATTTGAGGAGAAGGTTTTAATATACAATTGAATATTGTATGGATGTATAAAATAAATTATTACATTTTATTGTTTATCCGAGTAGCTTTTTTTATGCTATTTATTCTCATCATCTCTTTTTATCAAGTACTATATATTATAAATGTACAATACATAACTATAACGTTTATTATTATTGCCTGGTAGTGTTCATCATAGAATAGGGACAGGATCCACTAATGACGGACACGCGACTATTCACCCTCATGATTTCAAAATTTCACACACATTTCAAATCGAAGCTTATCACTTCACTACAATATTCAGTTTTCATAAAATATAGATGAGAAACTTAAAGAACTAAGTACTTTGACTTGACGACGTCATACGGTTATTTGTTATAGCGGGTGATAGTTAAAATTTTTACGAATTAGTAAAACGGTCAGCTTTCGGTTAAAGATTTGTATGGCTGTTAATAAAGTCCACGTTTTTAAGCACCAATGTAGAAATTATAAGAAATTTCTGGAAAATTTTCAGTACGGTCCTAGTTACAGCAAAATTTCACTCATGACATCCCGCCTTAATCTTACATCCTTAGTTCGAAGACAAGCAAGCCAAGACTTTATGGGAATGGAATGGGACGTGACCTGGATACAGAAATTTTCTCAGAAAATCTGTCATTTATATTGACATTCTCATTATGTCATAGGCTTAACATGCAATAAAAAATACGGTATTTATCCACTTTTTAATCCATACACTGGACTCAATCTGTGCAATAATTGAGACGTAAATTTTTAAAACAAATCGAAGTATCAAAGCTTTCTAATAATCAGTAAGATGAAAGATATGATTTTTAATATTATCAATGACAATGGCGCATTCCCCCCAGCAAAACAAAACACGAGCACATTGTAGTGTCCGTAATAAAGAACCTATTGTCAGTCCCCTGCATTTATTCCAGGGGAAAGATAATCTTTTATTATACCTCTAGATTTATGGTGCTGTCAAATTTCATTTGTCATTCGCATTGTTCCGACAGAGATTTCGGGAGCAATCGATACGGGGTCAATAAATGATCTGCAATTGTTGTTTTCGGAGGTTGTATTCACTATTAGAAATTATCATCTCTTCCATTCACGTGGTCTATAATATTTGGTCTATAATTTTAAGTGAACTATTATTTTAGACTTATCAAATTTAGTTTTGTGAACCAAATTATATAATTGAATTTTTGAACTTAAATACTGCTAAATTGCTAAACCGTTAAATTGGGTTAATAATTTAATGACAACTTATAAAGTGGGTGCGACGCAAAAGCTTTTAGGAATGAAATGAATCAATAAACATAAAAGCCTTGAGCAGTCATTTTGGTCTCGCGAAGTATTAATTTAAGAAATTAATCAAAATCAGATCGTTTTGGCAATTTTTTCGGGTTAATAGAACTTCAACGTTAAATTTTAACTAAATTTTATATTAGATAAATGAGATAAAATAATGTGAATTGTTTTTTGAAGTCGCTTTAGTCAGAGGCTACAACAAAATATCGTTATTTGTTTACCGTTTCTAAAAGACAGGCTTTGACGACTAAGTGGTCAATCCTTTTACTGTACAGGGATATTTCTATGGCAAACAGATGCTAAACCAAAGAATTGCTAATAGCTTCCTTGCCCATGAGGACCTCTTAGACATGCATACATTGTAGACCTTAAAGCCTCAAAATGATAAATTTTCAACAAACTCAGTAAGAAAAGATCAGTCTTTCTAGTAAGTCCATGAAATATTGAATTATAACAATAAATATGGAAGTTATTAATTTTATAACAAATTTGAAAATGCGGTATTTTAACATATTCTGGTAAAACAAAATTTATTTCAAAAGCCACTAATTTAATACACAGACGCACTACACTTTTGAGCATTTTGATTCGATTCGGATTTTATGAGTCGAGTACTTTTATCGATAACTATTTGTTTTCATATTGGCGCTTTTACGAGTAAAAATGTAATTGATTTTCTGATAAGCAAATTAAGTGGTCGATTTTTATTTGTGTTAATCTATGCGTTTGTAGAACAATGAAAACATTTTTAATATGCAGTTTGGAAAACAAAAAAATAAACGTATATTTATTTGCTTGTTTAATAATAGTGTATGTGATTTTTTTTTTAATTCTTAAGAAGTTATAAATATCTACACAGTAATATATTGAATATACTATAATTAAAGAAAAAAATATTTTTTAACCTATTAAAAATCTTTTAGCTTACGTATTTTTACCTACCTTTTTAGCGATCGATACTGTGAATCATACTAAGGTCAGTTAAAATTTTACATTCAAAAAAATTGATTGCTACAATTAAATCTATTTATACGCATTCCGTTATAACTTATATATTTTATCAACTAAGTTGGACCTTGTCTTACACTTAAAACTTGCGACGTAAGCAGAGAATAATTCTGTTCCATACAATATAGCAAGCTAATTATAATTAACCGTAATCAAAAGCGCAATATCGGATTGTGCGATAAAAGTTACATTTGCATTGTTTATTAAACCGATTTACGATCTTAGTAATGATTCGCAGAAAGCATCGTAAAATACGATACTTAATTAGACCGGGGCTGATTCTTAGTGCGCTATCGATATATGTGGAACAAAAAGATTCTCTACTTTTTTTATTTATTAGAATCTAGCTATGAAAATTCTAAAAACATTTTACTATTCAAGTCATGTTAGTTCCGCGAAAGCTGTTTTTGCTATTTACGGTACTCCCTACTATAGCACAAAAAGTTGGTTGTTACTGCTTGGTCGGATCTAAAGTTGTACTTCATCCTTTATAATCTAATATAATAATTTAAAATATCGTACGTTTCAGACTACCTGAGTCACGAGACTACAAAACGAATAAGTTGATGATTAAACATGTGTTTTTTAGTTTTTAAAAATCTATTATATCGTCAAACCTTTATCTAATATATAAAATTCTCGTGTCACGGGGTTCGAGCTTGAACTAAACGGCATCTATTTTTCATCCCCCTAAATGTTAAGGGTAGACCACCCCTAAATTTATTTTTTATTTTTTAGACAAAATTTTTAGTTTCTATTTTTTTTATGATACAACATACAAAAATACGTACAATCCAATTTTTTTTAATTTATTAATTGAAAATTGTATTCACATGTATGGCAAAACAACAATTGTCGGATCAGCTAGTAGATTTATAAATTAGGTTTCTGTATTGCTACACAAAATGCCGGTTCATAACTTAGTATTTCATTAAACTTTGTGCAGTACACACGCAGCGCACTTGATGAGAAAAATTTATAAAGTATGTCCATAATAATTCGCAAAGATGTCTTAACCGAGTTCAAATACTTTGTACCGTATTCATAACACATAGCAATAAACAAAAGTTTAAGCGATAAAACGGAATCTCTCTGTAGTTATTACATATGTAGAATGTCATAGCGTAAAGATATTCTGAAACTTGAACAATAAGCGGACTCAAATAAAAAGCAGCACAATAATACAACGAACTAGGTAAAGCTCCGTGCACATTAACCAAAACCCAGTTACACATGATTCATGCTTCTTTGCTGTATGTAAAGTAGGGTGCATATTGTACTACATTTCCTAGGACTGTTAGAATGGCTTTGGACTTGGAAGGTGTTTAGAATTTATTCATTTGGGTGGTCTTTGTATTGGTGTGGTTTCTATTTAAAGCTAATTTACTTATACGTTTTAACAATAATATAATTTAATCTCCACCTGAAATTCAAATGTGTTTCTCGAATTCGTACCTATCTATAGATAATTAAAACATACTAATTATTATTGGAAATCTAGAAAACGGATCGCTTCATAGTTACCGCTAAACATATAAAAAATTAGTAAACACTCAAATTTCGAATTAAAATAACTTACTGGCAAACATTTTAAGAAGCCTTTATACACAGGTAAAATTTAAATATGAGTTACATACAACAATTTTCAGTAATTTTTAGTTCAACGTCATAGAAACAGGAATAATCCCGTATTTTGCTAAAATCATACTGTCCCTATCAGCACTCCTGACAACACCATATATCATAATTTTATCGCTAATGCAAACTCGTGCGCTGCGTTTGTTTGTTCTCCTTTCTCAGGTACCTTGCCTTCAATTTCATATTCGACCATCGAGTTAAAATAACACAATTTGGTGGTTGATAAACAAATAGATCAACATATAAACACCTGGTTATTCATTGCCTTGTCTTTACATTTTCATTTATCTCTAGGTATTGACGGAGGTATATCCTTCCTGGGCAAAATTCGAACAAGTAGCTGAGATTAGCGCAAAAATCTCTTCATCTTTATGTTAGTAGTAGAATTTATACATATATACATCTATTCAGCTTCATATTCGCTTTCTGATAGTTTAATTAGTCCATGTAAAATCGAAATCATATTTGATAATTTTAAATAGGTATTAAATTTTATAAAGCGTTTTAAGTATTACAGATAGTAAGTGTGCTTTGTATTCGTCACACTCGATTACATTTCCGTGTTTTAAGAGTTTTCACATAAATTTCCCTACAATGCAAGCGACTTTAACCATTTCTTGTTTGGAAATTGTTAAAACGCGACACAGAACCTTTGTTATAGTTATAAAAAATTGTAAAAACGGATTTTGTTAACGGTTATATACGTTAATGTTTTTCTATTGTAAAGAATTATTTCATAATGAATCTTTCTGTTCGCCATACGTACATACATATATCTGCAAATTACTAAGTTATTCTAACGCCAAGTCCATAACTCTACCAAGCATATCGAATCGATTCCAA
The DNA here is from genome assembly GCA_963693355.1 of Pontia daplidice. Classification (NCBI taxonomy): domain Eukaryota; kingdom Metazoa; phylum Arthropoda; class Insecta; order Lepidoptera; family Pieridae; genus Pontia; species Pontia daplidice. The sequence goes on along the minus strand of CAVNZL010000011.1, from coordinate 2,392,234 downwards.
CACAAATATTAAATGTTACTTTTATTTGTAGGCACGCATTTAAGACGTTACTTTCTATGAAATTTAATACATGATCTAGAATTTGATATGAATAACTTATGGATTCATTATTTCAACATCGTCTTCGACATACAAAATCGCCCACATCCACTCTTTTGTGTTTGTAATTATTAAGCCTATCGGTGATGTACTGTCATTATTTGCTTGTTGTTTATCTTCAAACAAGCCGAAATTCATCCCACACTTTATACGCATACATTAATACAACTACTACAAAATAAACAAAAGTTATTTTTCATACAAATTACCGTGTAATAGAAAAACAAACGATCGTCATAATTAAATGATTTTTAAATGAAAATTTTATATAATAACGTAAAATTAAATAATTATTTAGCTTTATAGCTTATAGATTTGCTTTTTGGTTGAAATGGGAATTAAATATCTGAACCATATTATAATACTGTTGAGGGTGGCTATTTACCGAATTGTTCCAAATCCTTTCGTAGACCCATATCAAGAGGATTGTTCTATGGGTTACCAAAAGAGTACAGCACTTCTTTGTTGTATTGCTTTCTTTTTGGACATAACGTGTACGCCGCGCCTATTATTTTAGTCTGTCTTTGGTTTATCAAGTTTTTCATATTATCTTCATTCTAAAAATGAGTTGAAGATATACTTAAATTTGTGATTTAAAGCTATAAGTATCTTAATACGTCTAATTCATCCTTTCCTGTTTCCCTATCGTCTATAAACCAATCAAAAAACGGGCTTAGTTCTTTAGATATGTTCTTATTTAACAATGCCAATGGACAGCTGTACGTAGGTGTGTAACATGAGATTTATGAAAACAATTCTTCGATGCAATCGGCGTTCTAAGAATATGTGTGGGTTCTGGTGTTGATTAGCGAGATCGCTTATCAGCGATTCAAACAATTTAATGTTGATGTCATCGAAACCAATGTTAAGAAGCTCAAGAGTTTAATGCATTTTCAGAAACTTTTGTCTTGTACATCAACAACATCTCGGTGATAGCAATATAAGTACAGCGTTAATGAGGATTGTTTGTAACGGCGAAAATTGTTCGAACAAAAATCATCATTAAAATGTCTTTGGTCAAGGTATAGATGGATACGATATTATAATAAAGATATAAAAACCTACTTATTTTACTGCTAATGAAACAACAAATTGTACATGTTTTATGGTTTTGATAATAAATCATTTTTATAGTAGATAATAGAGGAATAGACGATTTACTAATCAATCTATGTTTATATTTAAGGTTTTTATTTTTGTCTCAGTTTTTAATGATTTTTAATCAACTTCAAAAAAGCCCAACCAAGGGTAATACTATGAGAGATATGATGATGGCATTCCAGAAAAATCGGTTTTTAGTTTCTTTTTCTAATGCCAAGTTCCAGATCTGATAACGTCTGAATCCATAGAATTAAGATAAATCTGAATTATCGTAATACATTACAGTTAACAATACATCTTCATTAGAGATTTGGAAACTTTACATAAACCTAATTAATATTCATTATAATCCGACGTTAAGCAAATATTATGATTGACACTATTCCTATTTACATAATGCAGGGAAGAATAAATTATGGTATGATATTTTGAATAATTTATCATACGGTAGGTATTATCTAGCTTTCGTAACCTTAATTACTATCCTTATATTTCATTCAAAAGTATAAATTCATATACATCTTTATGTTAAAGTATTATATATATAACATTACAAAATTGCAATTCGAAGTATTATTTTTATCTTATATGTAAGAAATGAGAGTTAAGGCTATTATTAATAAAATCTCATTTTGTCATCAAACTACGATAACCATTTTCTAACAAGTGTTACAATATGTGTACAAAACAAAATTGCCTATATTAACAAAAAATAATATTACCTAAATCCATAAAATATAATTTAAAATGTAAATTATGAAACAGGAGACTAAAAAGTAAAGAAGGTGTCCCTCCTAATCCCGGAGTTACCATTCATATCGTAGTGACCCTTGGGATAACTTTAAAACCTTTCTTGATGTCGGTTAAAGAAGCTCTATCACGAACTGTCCAAAAGTAATTATTCCATCCAACGAAATAGTTGATAGAAATCAATAGTTCTTTAATATTGTATTTTGATTCTTTGAATAGAGTAAATTTTGATACCGTAGAAAATGTATAGGAGCACCCATAAACTTGTATAATTTAGCCCAACTTTGGCCACTGTCCGTCGCATAACGTATTTACTGCGACGAAATATTAATCACCCCTGTAACGAACCTTCGTCCGTCATAGATAATGTACCGCAGAGGATCGTTTGAGAAACAATTTTTGATGTTTTAGTATTTTTGAATATTAAACTTATATGTATTGATGTGCTGACCGATGGGCTTCTTTATCCAGAAAAGAAAAGTTGAAAATATTTGATCCCACTTACACTTGATGATATTATACTTCCTATTATATAGATAAGGTTTTGGTTCGTATTTCGAGACAATTTATCTCAAAGCGTCACGAAGTTCCAAAATATGTTGGAGTACCATAACAATTGTATCTTTCCGACTTTAAATTCTATATCCAGTTATGTGCATTTAAAATTTTGAAACCCACTTCTATACATTAATTATAATTGTCCGCATCTGCGTGGAAATCTGTAGTAATAATGTTAGAATGAAGAGCTAGTATTCATTGCAAAAGTTACGTCCCAACCGAAATAATTGAATTTCTCGTTTAGTTTTAAACCATACAGCGCTTTAATATTACACTCAAGTGGATATTAATGGAAAACGAGCGAAGTTAAAATGATAATCGTTTGTGGTTCGTGCTAACGTTCTATTTTTAAATTGATACGTGCGTCTTTTATGCTAGTTAGTTGAAACTTAGTTATTTTTGTTAAACTTTCAAATTTAGAATTACATTTTTAAATGCCTTGAAAGCGCTTCCGTATTTAAATTTTGGATTTGGAATAGTTTTTAATTTACTGTAAATAAATTTGTCACTGAAAGTCCTCATGTGTTCGGTTGTGGACTACAGACAATAATTATTAAACAAAACAAAAATCGCACTGTTCCTTAATGATAAACTTTTAAAAAAAACATAAAATTATGAATATATCACTTATTTAAATAAAAAACTTACTCAAAAGTTGTATGTAGTCCTAATGTCCACAAGCAAATTTTTTTTTAGAATAATATTCCTAATGACTTCGATAATTTTGTAGTTTTGATGTAACTGTTATTGTTTTGTATTACGTATTCGTTTTATACACAGCAGTAAATAAGTCCAAATCTGTATTATTTATTAACTGAAACCATCTTTGATCGTAAAATCGATTACGAACGTACCTATTAAAGTTTCCAAAAGTTCCCTTTTCGTACTTTGAAACTTTAATTCAACCAAAGCTCAATCGTATTACTCAACTATTGTCACCTGAGGTCATTGGCCTGATGTAATTCTCTTGAGAGCCTTTTATCATCCCGTGAACAGTTTGAGACAAAGACAGATTTGTTTTTGTTGAAGTTGAGGTTAAACACGTATAAATTCCATTAACAAATCGATTTAAAAGATACCATATCGTGTGTCAGTGATAATGTAGGGCATTAAAACTATTTGTTAGCACATATAAGGTTAGTTCTTCGTACTGCTCTGTGCCAATTATAGTACGATTAAGGGCTAGGTTACATATCCATTCCCGATTTGTTTAAATTTAAAAACGCTCAAGTTAGGACGTTGGCTTGAAATGCTTATTGGAATACGAACGAATCTTAGTACGACCTAGATTTTTAAACGCTTTCATACTGTTCGAATTAAGGTAATCTCTTGTTTAAATTTAAAATGTCACAGATTTTTAGTAATTTCGTAGACAGACCTCATTTTTACTAAGTAGGCTTTACGAATTAGTTAAAAACTATTTGACACGAACAACTGTTTAGATATTTTAATAGTGATACTTAAAAAAACACGGTGTTCTATCGAATTCATTTTCAAAAATGTATTCCAGTACTTACAATAAAACGAAATGGAAATATGATACTCTCTGGAACAGACAGAGATAAAAGATGTCTGGGATAGCTTCAATTTACAGCTTACGGTTTTTGTGGAAAGTACTAGCTATGATTAATGGTGTTAAAACTTTTGAAATTTAGCCATTTTTACGCCGTACTTGATTTATTTCTTTTGAGGCGTGTTTCGAATGAGTTTTCTTTTTCGTTCGACTATTTATTTCTTATTTAATCACTTGGAGATTTATTTTGCTCAGCGCCAGAAGAGAGCGAGCATTGTAGGTGTATATTATACTTACGTGAAGAATTTTAAGTCTATTGAAGCATCTTGGCTTTGACCTTCATGCCTTGGATTGATTTTATTACTTACGTTTCTGTTTAGTTCTAATGTGCCCACTAAGCACAGCCCGAACAAATTTAACAAAATTCTTATTATATAATGATTTCAAAAGATGAAACTTTGAACAGAAGATAAACAGACATATCTTGTTTCAAATTTAACTTAATCATGACAAGATGGTTACTTGAGTTACGAATACGGTCCTTACTATAATTTCCATCACAGCCACACCGTAATCCAAGTCTTGTAAAGCCGTTTCTATTAACAGTTTTCTTTATTCTACTTATGGACTTTGTGTCAATACCTTTATAAGTGAGGGTTGAAAGGGGTCGGGGGGAGGTTGGTTGGAAAACTTTAGCTATTACAAGGAATTGGTGTTTAAATTTCGCAATAAAAGTTCGCTTCTTGTTTATACGCATTTTGTGAGATTCTCAAGGGTTGTGTTATGGTAGACTTTTTGAGCTTAGATCAATTGCTTTTTTGATTTGAATTGTACTTTATAATTGAAAGTCCTGTACAAAAACATTTCTAATTACAACAATATAATATTCTTATCTGTTTCTTTAAGGATTTTGAAGGCACTTGCTTTAAATTAGAAAGTAAATATAGACATAACTTGAAGTGTCTGAAATAAAATATCTATTGTTTTTAATAATAACCTGTTTGAGGAGACATTACAAATACATGGTTAGCCCAAAGTAAGCTATAAATTACTTAATAGTGACTATACTGGGAAAAGAACTCCAGACCCTGTTCGGTATTCCAGCATTGTGACCTTTGCACCACCTGAGTTTCGTCAGTTATATTTTGACATTGGGCTAATAATATGGGATTTTTCTTGTAAATATTTAAAATAAAATAAAAGTGAGAGCTTACCTATTTTCTTTTAATATTCAAATATCGCTATCATTGTTGCGCACGCTTAAATTCACGAAATGCCTGTCTGTAAAGTTTGACAGGGACACTAATTATATTAAGTTTGCTAACTTAATTAAGTATATGAAATCATGTGAAGGATTAATCTCTACGTATTAATTTGCCTCTTATACTTCTGTATATAAGTAGATTTGATTACTGTCATATTTGGAATATTTCAGATTTATGGATCAAGCTAAAATACCTTGGGGCAAATTGTGTGTGAAATGTTTTCTGTTATCATTGCTTATATGGTAATCAGCTTATAACTAATTACTAAGTTAATTTGCGTACCTAACATTTATCCACTTAGCCGAGTGACGAACCAACCTTAATATAAGCTTATGGCTTAATTTCCTTGAAATAGGGATTTCGTTACGTTAAAATTATATTAAAGGCTGATAAAATATTTGTAGATTTTATTTGAACCTACTCTGTTAACGTAAGGACGGTATGGTATCATATATTTTAATAAGGAATTTTTAAGGAAGTTAAAACCTCTTTTGTTAAAAGCCAAAAACTTACTTCATATAATGAGAATTACCACATAAAATGTATACAAAAACATATTTCGATCATTATTAATGATGAACACTAACGAATGTTTCTTAAAATATCTTAAAATTCTACTTACACCTCGCTATGTAACAAAGCCAGCTTATTATAATTTAAGTATTACACCTACATTGCTAAAACAGGTTGGTGTTGCATGTGTGGGTGAGGGCGTGAGGGATAAGTGAGGTCCTTACTCTCACCTGCGACCGGTATTAAGCTAACGTGCAACATGAAGCTTAAAATTTTAGGGGACTTAGCTGCTCTATATAAATTACGATAATTTATAACGATATTTATAGTGTACATGGCAAATGGATGAGTTCTAAATTTAAATTTCGATAGCTGTATAATAGAGTACATATATCTATATTATAAAATACAATTAGGTTATATTAATTTATCAACGACGGTTTGACGATAACGCCTATATTTTGTTGGTGTATATTGTAAAGAATAAATGAAAAAAATCATAAAGTAATTTAATATGGCTAAGTTCATGGAACCGCCTGTTACACTATATAGCAGCTGTTTAATGTATATTGTAACAATAATACGTAGCTGTTCCACATTTGTACCGCAACAGAATAATACAGGTATCATTAGCCCTAATGACGGGTTGCCCGGCTAATTAAATATTCTTATTCAGGGCTAGCAACCCAGTCACGGGCGAAAGCGTGAAAGGATTTTTGTGAAAGAAGCTAAACTTAAACTTAAAACTAAACTATAATAAAAAGCTGTTTCATCATCATTTCATAATTAATAGATAGATGATCAGACTTCTCTGTCTAACATACGCTTCCCATTTTTGAGTCTAACGCGTGTCGCTTTCCTGACACTATTTTCCCTCCGAGCGAGTATTATTGGGCACATAAAAAGAAAATCGGTTGATGCAAAGCTCGGATTGTATGCCAAGCCAGGATTGGGAGTAACGCTGGGTACTTCAAAAATACTACTAAACAGTCTAATAAGAACATTTGTAATTTCAGTTTCCTCTCCAGTTTTATTACAAGTCTGCGTAGCCAGTCTACGTTAATTTGTAAGACAGCCTATGTCTTATATGGTTGACAACTGACATTACTAGTCGAATATAATATACTGATGATTATAGGAACTTACTCGCTCGACTTGTGTGTATGTACTATCCCTTAAAACGAGACGTACTTTGCAGCCAGGTATTAGACATTGTCATATATATTTATAGCTCACTCTCACGCTTTTCCGCAAGGAAATTAGGGTGTTTAAAAGACTAAATGTTTATTGTCATACTAATTGTAAGAGATACCGCTGCCCATGGACCCTCACAATGCTCGTTAGGTTTCTTTCTTATTATTTTTTAATCTTTCCTACACTCACGATCGAAACATTATATTAGTATTATTTTGGCTACAAATTTAACGAAACGTACGACACTGAGTTCTCAATTTACATTTTGTTATTTGTTTTTTCAAAAACTGATAATCGACTAAATATTAACAATATAATGTAAGTTACAATTCGGACATTAAGTTTTTTACATTTTTAAAACCGCCTTTAAATCTATTAAAACGGTAAGCTAACAATTGATTAAGTAACTCAACGCTAACACAATTCAATGCGTTTTCTAAACCACTATTTATGGTAATCATTAGCAAATCCGTCAATTAAACTTAGTTTTAATTAAAAGGCCGATTGGTAGTTTCCTGCCGTCCAGCCATCCATCAGGAAACGTCACCTACCTCCGTTAAGGTCTGCATGTTAATTACAGTTGTTGACTACATAAATCTTACTCGATTGGCAAATATACTCAAATGGATTGAGCAATACGTGTTTTCATAGTTTCAATGCATTTGTGTATTTAATATATATGTAGCAATGCTTTACTTTCGACTCGTAACTGGAACCCTATTAACATTTATATATAATTGTTAAACTTTGAATATGAATGTGTATTACAAAATAATAATATAACAAATACTAGCCTAACTCACTTAAAGGGTGTTAAGACAACTGATAAATATATACTTACACAGTAAGACATGTATGTGTGTGTTATTATAGATACATATATCACGTGGACCACAGCCAACAGTTATGCTCGTGATAAAATGTTGATTGTGCTCCAACACTGATCAGGAGTCCGTCATGCTGATCAACACGCCATCTGGATTGTCAAATATGCGCATTTTCGAAACGAAGCACAGAAATTTTTTAAACGAACTTTATTCTCATACAACAATGCGAAGGATATATGTCTGTATAATACACCTAATATTGATCAGACCCAGCTATTACGTTCAGGAACTCGGATGATGGATCGCCGGAAAGCCGCACTGCCTTCTATATTTATGTAGGTACGAATAATTCTAATTTCGAAATTACGCATTACGGAAATAACAGGTAGTTTTGAACGTAATCGGAAGTAAACCTTTACATATATAATATTTTAATACGTTAATATCAGGACATATATCTACACATGGTCGGTTAAAGTAAGCTATTTATAGATTAAAATAGCACACAAATATTGATCGTAACGGTGGAACTCGGAACCCATTCTTCGACAATACGGCATGGGTACCATTTTGACAACAGATTTTTTTATAAAAAACATATAATATAAATACCAAGTAGTCGCGCTCTGTCTTATAAGCAAATCATTATTGATTATAATTAAATATTTGTCAGAACATATTTCGTAGGAAGAATATACGAGTATAGTATATATATCAACAAAGAATCTGCTATAAAAAAATTCAGAACGTTTATTCTAAGCGCGACGAATATTATGGCACATAATTGCACATAACTTATGATGCATCATGCATATTCATGGGCGTGACCTGGAACGGGCGCAGCCAATTTTAAATAAACACCATACAAGATTTATATGCGACTTAATTATATATTTACCAAAAGTAGAAGTCATTCTAGCGATAGCTTTCTCTCGCTGACTATCCAGTTACATTTATAACAACAGTATATTGGTAATCATTTGTTCCATTAGCCTTGAGATTCCACTTCTCAGCTCATAGGCTAATGGAGCAAATGGAACATGTTTGTAGCAATATTTTTACCCATCGAAATGTTTGTTTGATGTTGTTTTATGGAACTTTGTTGTATATGTGTTTGAATATGTAATACTTATTGTTATTTAATTTTTCAGGTACGTTCCTGCTCTACATATATATACTTTGGACTGGTTCCTTACGTACGTACGTTTACACAGCTATTGCTAAAAATATAGTATAAAAGTAGAGGATTTTTGTACCGTCGCATTATGAGATCATACGAGATATATTGCATAAGAAAGTATTGTTTCGTCACGTAAACAAAATGTAACAGATAGAGACTAATATTTTTATGACCATCGAGCTATTTCTAGTAGTAAATATTGGATTGAACTATCAAATAGAATAAATAAATGATTGAATCGTACAGTCATCAATTTTCAATATGAAAAATCAATTTAGCATTGGATCCCATCTATGTCAGAAGCCAAAATATAGGAAATGGAAAATGTACAGTGAATTGACAGGTTCGAAATTAAACTTTCATTAGTTTAATTATTATATATAAATCGTTTTATAACTTAAACGTTAACGTTTTTTTTATATATGAATGTTATAAAACTAAAATGTCAAAGTAGTATTCAAATCAAGGTGGTGAGATAACAAAATAAGACTACATTAAAATGGACTTGTTGAAGTCCCTAAAAAATCTTAAATATTACTAATACTCTAAACTGATTCATTAACGCATGAATTTTAAGTATCAAAATCGATAGAATTTGTTTAATTTTATTTTAGAAGTAGGATTTATAAGAATTAGGGTGTGAACAGCTCCCCATAAAGTTATGGGGGTCAAGATGAAGAATTATTGCCCTGTCGCTCTGATTGAAACTAATGTTTACGTTCAATGTAGATCTGGGTCAAGTAAGCGTAAATAGTCAATATCATTTAAAATAATGTTTTATAGATAGACAAACATATTTTTAAACATACATTTTTCGCATCGGATACGAAATAACATAATATATATACATCCCTTTATTGAGTTCATTGATATCGCAAAAAATAGAGAAAACCTGGAACTAGTTCCGAACATCCTTACGGAGAGCTAATGCTGTAAGCAGGCGAGGAGAATTTAATACATATATTAGTGACTCGTTTTGTCAGTGCAAGTGCGCAGCTTACATAAAAGCACTATACAATTATTATTATTAAAATACAAATTAATATCACCAGTTACAATAATTGACTCATCAACCGATGGTGGTCAAATGACGTCACAGTCGGCATCCATTTTTGAAGTTATTCACGCGCCGCGTTATGAGCTTATGACCGTGAGTGATCGATTTTATTAATTAAACCGTAGCTCTTAATTATTTAATTACATCGAAATGTGTTAATTTAGACACGGTTTTATAAAATTCATGCTTTGTTTAGTTTTTATTCCCACATTTTTCACTATAAAAAATATTATCGATGCTTTTGATGGTTGAATAAATTTCTAAGTTGAGATCCGAAACAAACAAATACTCGACGCATTTGTCTTACATTAAGCATTTGGGGAATATGATATGGTAATCAATTAAATGTTATTAAAGGCTTTTTCTTTTCATATAATTTTAATTTAGGAGCTATAAATAGTGTGTAGTTATAAATAGTTCCAATATGGGATTATGTGTATTTTTATAATGTGTTAACATGGGTTATTGCACGTGAAATGTAAACTGCATTTAATATTAAGCATACGTATGGCAGAGTAATTGATTTAAATATAAACAAGAAAACGTTATTTCTTCAACATCTTAACAGGTAAGCCTACAAACAACACATTACATTATGTAAAGTAAAATGTATTTTTAATTCCACAGAAGTTCAAGTAAATAATTAGTTACAATGGAACACGACAATCAAACTAACTTTTTACGACTGTTTTGTTTAAAAATATCGTCTTTGAAACGCCTGAGCTAGCTATTAAATACGTTTCTTTTTTATTTTTAGTTTAATGGACATCAGTCTTTCTGTTTAAATTAACCGCGCCGTCTTGCCCCTGTTTGCGTGCACATTTGAATTTGCTCCTTATGTTTTAATGGTAAAGTACAGAATTGAATGCATATTTATCCACTCCATTCACGGCGGGACACAAAGATTGACATGTGTTCCTTTTTTGCAGTCAATCTTAAACTCTCGTTCTCTATTTTGTCGGATAATGAGATCAAACAGAAATCTCTGACGAATGGCTAAGAATGCATAAATATTCTATTGTTTTTGCCTCTGAGTCACAGACAATGTTAAACTTCTGAAGGGCGTTCAAGATCCATACAGCAAATACCTAGTTATTTAAGAATATGACGCGAAATTTAGAACGCTAACTTTATGTCGTTTACTAAGCAGGAGAGACCATATCGATGCAAAATCATTGTATGTACTAAATATACAGTAAACATTTACTTCATCGTACTCTAATGATAGGATCATATTATATTTCACATATTTGGGTGCCAACACAACTGATATTACATACATATTGTTAGACCTAGACCTAGCCAACAAATGCATATCAGTGGGTCCTCGATATCACCTAAAATTTAAGTTAGACTTAGTCCTGGTTACTTTTTGTAATTTTTAAATGTGGAGATACTCAACACCTCCATAACGTATACGAAAACAAAAAATTTAAATGCACAAATATTTTTACTTGAATACTTGTTTCTAATGCCACGTATACATTATACATGTCGTTTTGTTGTTTACAAATAAAGAAGTGGTTTCATATAAAATTGTTTTGTATTATATCGGAGACGTAATCGTAGGGAAAGTGGGATGATTGAAAAAGGTTCGGTTTAAATGACAAGGATTACGATTTTCTGCGGAAAGTAACGTAAATAATTTACGGATCAACGATTGACGGGACCAAATTTGTTACAATTACTTTCTCTTTTAAGCACAAAACACAGCACAGACATTTTTTAAGGAAATTTTCGTAATACAAAGAATATTCTTTCACTTCTCCGTATCGCCAATCTTTCTCTCTTACCACGGGTTGCTTGGAAGAGATCGCTTTATATCGATAAGGCCGCCCGTTGATTTCAGCCGTTACTTATTTTTATTTACATGTTATTGTTGTTGTGTGCAAAAATGTTTAAAAAAATAAATAAGATTATCCAAGTGGGAAGCACTAATACATTTTTGACTTGGCTGCAGCAGTTTAGCTGGAAAGATCAAAAAAACAGTATAGTAAAACACAGATTCGACTCCCTTGACATATCCGCTTGTTAATCGCTATCTACTGGCCTAATTTGACACAAATGTTATATAACAGTGAAATGAATCGAGCCTAGGCACCCCGCTTCAATCAAGTGAATACGTCCAAATAAACATATTTGAATAAGCAATAGTACGGGGTCAATTCTGACTGGAGCAATTTGGCAGTAAATTCGTTTCTTTAGGGTTGCTACTTTCGCCTTAACTCCGAAGCTACCACTTACATTTAGATGTACCAAGGCGGCCGTACTATGTTTTGTTCATATATCTTAATGTGTTCATAATATCGAGAAAAACTATCGAGATAAAACATAAAACATAGAGCTTTATGTACTTTGACTGGAATAGGTGAAAATGTTAAAATAAGTCTGCAACACAATTATGTTCGTATAGTGTCGCGTTTACGACTATCAAATAAACGCGTGTGTTCGCGATGTCTTAAAAATAATTAACGGTATAGATAGATAGAACGAAAAATCCATCGATAGATTGGATTTTGTCTAAAATAAGTAACGCATTTTGCGTTTTAACTCTGAATTCAGTTACGGTGATTTTATCTAACTAATTAAATTCTCACCAAATTTAAGTGCCTAAAGCCTACCGGGACCTAGCATACCCTTTTCTAGGCCTCCTTCACCTGAACTATTATACCATTGATATTACCTATTATTGCATATAGATGCAAGACCTTGTGAATTAACGTGACCCTGTTTATATAAATTTTCGTTCCTTGTGCCAGCCCTACCGCCGTAAAACATCAAAGCAGCCGACTCGTCGCCGCCAATCCGCTGAGCTGTATTGATTTGTACGTTACACTAGTCATGAGCATCGTGCGTTTAAGTTATTGAAATTCTCGTTTACAAAAGTAGCATTAATAATTCATCGTATGAGCCAGCGCATTGGTCTTTAGACTGATCTGGATCCGAATGATACAAGTGTTCCGAACCCATTCCAAAGTAGGCAAGCGGTGTAAGGGGAAACTCCCCCCTTTCCGCTTAGTTATTATAGAATTTATTTTGTTTGATCATAGGAGGGTTTTATGAATAAAAAAATTATATAACTCTCTCTTTATTGTTGAGTCTATCTATAGACCTTATTTTATAAAGTTTAATACCTCGAAAATCAAAATAATTACACATCGAATGGTAAATTTTCTTTTTCGTATTTTTGAAGTCCAAAACGCAAAAAAAAAAATAATGATATTTTTTGTTACGTCGTTTCAAACCTTGGGATTGTCACAGTCGGTTCAAATCTATTGAAGAAGATTTACTACCATCACGTTGGTATTGGAACGAACATTTTACTATCAACGAGATTAACTTTAATTGAATAGCGAGTTAAAATGCATTTAATGCACGAAACTCATATTGTATCCTCGCTATTCGATTGACATATCAAAACGTCGCATATTTCACTAATTAGGATTCCCAGTTACATTACACCGGAGCCAACGGAATTCGAAATACGCCGACAAATGTTTGGTGTATTTTCAAATTGAATGTTTCTTCAGAAATTCTCCAAAAATGTATCGGCGAAATTGTCTCTTTTATAACGAGACGTTATTTTCTATGTATATTTTTAAGACGTTTTGAGCCGTGGTGGAAACAAACTGTATTATTTTTACGTATATAGGTCTATATTTTTCGAAGAAAACTGGAACTTTACGCTTTACAAAACTAAAATTGAACTTCATAAGAATATTTCAATGTACTTACAAATGGCGATATATAACGAGGCTATAATAAATCTACCGCTCAATTAGAGCATCAAAGAGGCTATATTGATTCGAGCTGGCTCTTACGGTAATGATGCACAGTAGCCCCCTAGGGGGCAATTGTGATAGGCAAATTTCCCCCACTGCATTGCGATTCTGTTTGAATATCGTCGATGGATGGTGAGAAATGTGGGGAAATATGTGTTTCACTCAATTGCAAGTGCTTAAGCATTGATGAACATACATTACACGGCAGTTGAGAAAAATAAATATAATTCATGGTAAATATACTTCAGTAGGTGCGAAGTCGCACTGCCGAAAAGAGTGTTAAGATCCTATTTTGAATATAGGGCCTAGATGGTTATCAATTTCTTGAATTTACCGCCCTATCGTGGGACTACTTTTTCTCTACGTATACACACAAAAACAATATATGTATGAATGTTCCCAAGTTCCTAAGACTTTTAAGAAAAACATGACTTAAATTTTATAAGTGAATATTTGAAAGTATTAAGCAGTATTCAAACATTGCCAAATGCTAGAAGTCTAATTGTAATCTAGTATTTAACTGATCAAAGTTTGGAAATTGAAGAGCCGATGAAAGTTCATGGATTAGTATAAGTTTCTGCAACAACTAGATTTACCCCAAGGATACGGTTCGCTTTAGGATTATTTTATGGTTTAAGATGTCTTAAACATAACAAGCTATTGGGTGCTTTGTCCTTATCGTTCCAAACATTCTATAAACACAGATTAACATTGGTGTAATTCCTCCAATAACCATTTATGATTACTTTACCGTACAGTAGTTGTCCTTTGGTTGTTTCTTTTAATTAGTTTTTATTATGATTGAATCCTTTCTACATTATTTTTTCCTTCATTGATTTGCAGCATGATAGATTGGAATAAATTACTTTATATTGTTTTTTAGTCATTAATGTTTTCGCCACAATTGTTGCGCATTTATAGTATTTTGTGTGAATTGGTGTATCCTTTTGAAATAAATATATAAACAGCAAGATCTTTATGGAGCGTGGGTTCGAATATTTTGCAAGTAAGAAAGATTATTTGAAGTAACATATGTATTGCAAGGGAGTAGCTTAGTTTGTAATTAGCCTTCTTAAAGACTCGGTAAATTAACAAGTATTTTCCAGACTTAGTCAATATATTCACTTAAAAGTGTTTTAAATCGGCTTACAGAATCTTTGTGTTAAAAGTTAAGATATGAGATATATCATGAGAACAACACTTTACATACATCGTAAGGTCATCTCTAACATTAATCTAACATTAATAAACAAACTTCTGTAAGGTCTCTGAATGTTAAATTATATTTTAATAATTTTAAACAGAATAATTAAATTCACTACTCATTTAGTAGGGCATAGAATGTGTTAATTCTTAGATCTGAGTATATACTATGCTGATCTTTGTTACGCGTAAGAGTTCTCAACTGAATAACAGAAGTTAACGAAAATCAAAGAGACACATTCAACGCGCAAATTTTCAAGGCGATAATTTACATACATTACGAATTAGAGACATTCAAGGTGTCTCCCCTACATTTTGTTATCTATATACAGACCAATGTCAGTTGTACTTTTGGGGAGATATAAACTTATTTATCAAAAAAAGGCAACATTATTTATTATGTCAAAAATACTTCATACTAAAGTAGTTCCGGTACGTTTGCCCCTTTACTACAAGTGAAATATAATGATAATAACTTTTAACAATAAATATATATATGTTAGGAATTTATTGACATATAAGAATATTCATTTATTTTACTGGAAACAATACGATAGTGGCGCCATTGATTGGTCACTGCGATGAACAACTCTAGTATCTAGAACAATTGACAAGTCTGTCAGTAGTGCGTTGAATCGCAGCTGAAGCGAGTGTTTCAGCTCAGTTACGATTGTGGAGACGCTTGCGCCGGTTGTGCGCACTGACTTACAAAGTATAACAAAATGGCGGATAGTGACGACCTACCCTACGATTTAAATCCGGTTGTATCCGCGACGTATATATATAAGTATATTGAATGAACATTTATTTAAATTTTGACAGAGGTTCTATGATATGCTGCGAAGGTGGGAGAAACCGTTTCTGGTTTCCCCACAAAAGCTCTGCCAAAACATTTGAGTGTTATTCTTACGTTACAAATACACACGGTTCAGGTTTGTGAAATATAATCAGAAAAGATAAACTATTCTAATTCATTGTTCATCACTAATAGAAAACATTCTTATATTGAATCACTGTGCGTACATTAGCGGAGGTTGTATAATACGTAGGGGGCTCCTGAATTATGAATTTTAAAGTTTGACGTTCGAAGTTCTCAAGGACGCTTAGACCGTTATTGATGAGACTTTGCTTTTGCTTTGTCAGAAACACTTCTATTCGAGTTTTATGTACACTTAACTTCTAAATATCCATATAACTATGGAAATACTATGTCTACTACTTGTAAATGAAGTAGATTTATTATTTCCTTCATTTAGTTTGACATTTCACCGAAAGATTTGACGAGAATGAATGGGAATGAAAAATATATTATTTAATAAACAGTATTGTAATAACATAATAATTGCATTTATTATTGCTGCTGCTTAGCAAAAATTATTTAGTTTATTCATATATTAGTATAAAAAAATCAGATTTTTCACACGGCTTACACCAACCATTCATATAAACAAATGTTTCCCCTTTATAATATTTGTAGGATTCACATGACATTCAACGAATAGAAAATGGAGTTTAAGCCCCCAGGTTCTGAGGTAATTCTTGATTGGGGATGTTTATGTGTGAAAGATGGATTTCACTAAATTCACTATTGTGATCAATCATACATATAATATATATCATAACTGTTTATATCATATATAATCTACACTCACTATAACTATAGCAAATGTTTAAAATTCAAAAAAAATAAATATATTTCAATTTCAATAAGATATTTTAAAACATTAAATATTATCGTGTAGACATATGATTTCTTTTTTCCAAGGCGAGACAAAACAAAACATAAGAGGTAAGACTTACACATATCATGTGTAAGTCTTACCTCTTATGTTTGGACTCGCTTAAGGCCCTTTTTTATATAACATTGGCTGTATTAATAAAAATTAATCATAGATGGGACTCCCTGTAGTGTATAAAGTGCTGTTAGTGTATAGATTTAATTTACCTTGAACATTTGTAACGTTCCAATTTCCATAACAATAACACGAATTTTAGTCTTACCTTGTAATAGGCAATTGTTACTAAATTTTAACACCTTGCCGAATCCCCTTGAGAGGGTGAGAGTTCGTTGACCCCTTGTGAATTATTCGAATAATGTTATTAGTTATTAGTTTTGATGTGAATATACGTTTATGTTATCGAGGTTCAGTGTAAATAGCCGCTTGTTTCGTTACCGAATTTTTCAATTTGCTTAAACTGAACTAAAATTATCTTATTACTACGTAGTCTTTTACCACTGTAGTGGTGGTATATATAGTTTTACGTAATTAAAATAAGTGTTGCCGCTAATTTTTATTTTATATACATTATTAGTTGGAAATTGTATCATAAGTATGTTAGATTTTATTATTCTTTAAGTTAAATTTCTATATAAAGAAACTGAAAGCCGTGAAGCTAGCCGAATTAAAAATCTTTAAAAATGTATACACAAGCTAAAACAATTCAATCATTAAGACTGACGCTCTTAACTAATATAATCTATGCCGGAACCTCACACTTAGCTTTATCTGTTACTGTCAGTCTGACACTTAGTCTAGACTGTAAGATTGATACTGACATTAGCATTATCTTTGGAAGATGCATGATTCTGATTTTAAAATTCAAGTCCCTTTTAGAAGTTTGAATTTAGAATTGAGAAGATAATTTCAACACTGTCTTTACCCATGGCGAAAAATATTTTTAAATGTTTTTTAATTTCACCAATGATAAGTATAATGTATATTGCAATACGTGTACTATTTCTTGTATCACCAACGCTCTTTTGTTATCGCGATGTTGGAAAGATATGTAAAATTATGTTTCGAAAAGAAATTACGTTTAATGAAATACATAATAGGTTTTTTATTAATACTACATCACTCAGCAGGTAATATGGTATACAATAGTAATCTATTGTCAAACCCCTATCCAAGGCTCTGATATTTCCATTAAAATACATTAAAAACATAAGCACGCAGCGATCACCGCCCCTCAATGTTTCCCTATGTAATGGGAAATCCTTTGGGATACCAAAGATTGGTAGAGAGGAGAGCATTGTAGAGGCAATTATGCGTGGTGGTTTTACATTGCATAACCTCAATTGTATTTGTTTCGTAATTTAGGCGGTAACTAGGTTTGAATCTAGTGGAAATTAAGTTTTTGGTATACCGAAGAACTATTACTGTAAGGGACCCTTTAAATTTTGAAATATATTAAAATAGACATACCATGTTGTAATTATTTTTAATAAGTTTACGTGTTGAGGGAATTAGAGATTATTTATTATTAGCCAGAAATGATAGAAGCTTTCGTCTAAGTTTTCTCTTTCTTCTATTATTATTTTGCTCGGATAAATTGTTTCGGCGTGGAAACTTTATATTTTTTTAAGCTTTGTATATGTCCGGTAGCAAGGACTAGACAAATTTTCATGCATGGTCAAATCGTATTGTATTCTATCAATACGCCAGACAACCTTCGGCTGCCATTGCTTTACTATTGTGCATTGTATGCAAATTCAATAAATTTAGCTTAATATTCATTTTCAATATTTCCCCTAGACTCCTGTTCTTATTGGGTGTTTTATATTTCAATAATATTTTACTGGTATTTTAAATTGATACAACTTTAAGAATGACTTCTGTTGCTATTCTAGGTCATTCATGCATAAAGTAAATTAAATAGTCATAAGTATTTAATCAAATGATAAATTGCCTCGGTCTAGAATAAACCTTACTTCTTCAAAAGAAATACTAGATATTTAAATACCAATTCAAAAGCAGTCATTGATAGCTCAAACCTCAACATTCGAAAACATTTTTTTGTCCCCAATAAACCTTCCTAGTTGGTAGTTTAGATCTATATCGGGATAACCAATGTGCCCAGTCTAAGCACTTATTCTATGTTACAATTTATCAGTCGCTTTAAGTGTAAAGGAAAGTGACCCTTATTACAATGTCCTGGGGTCTAAGATGCCAGTAACAATGTTGTCTTAATCGGTATGCGAAGCGAGTTCCACCCGGCTGATTGGTTATTCGTTGGGAGGGTGACAGTTTAAAGATTCGCCTTCTATCGCTTCACTTCAATGATTTCATTTTAATTTGATTTTAAAGGAATACAGAGTACTGAGAATAATATCACGCTATATTTCTTTAAGATTGTAGAATGCCAAACATATTAGAGAATTACCGTATTAGAGAATAAGCTCCATTTAGTGATCTTACAAAGGTCTAAGTATGTAATTATGAATACTTTTTAAACTATCCATATTTCAAATATTTAAATTCAATTCTTTGATCCGCAAAGTCGTTGCGTAAAAACAAAAGGCGACGACAATCAAGAAAAGTATAAAGTACCCAAACGAATAAAAGGGGTAATGATCTTTATAAAAGTATAAACGAGAACAATTAGAGGCTTGAATAATAAAGGACAGGTCCGCTTGGAATTAATGACGGCTTTTATGATCACCCGAATTCTTTTTCAAAAGCGATTACTTAAAGAGCTTTCGATTATTTTAGCAATTTACACCAAGATGACCCATAAATCTTGTGCTTGGTAATTAAGGATATTTTTATTAAGCCGACAAAAAGTTGAATTCATTTCACGTTAGCACTTATTATTGCATGTTAAAGGATTGGTTAAAACATATTGAGCATCAACTTTGCATCACATCCAAAAGAAATAACAATTAACACAACTAATTCATGTTACATTATTTTTGGAAAAAGCTTTTGAATCTTCACCATCACTTATCATCGAACTTTATTGAAACTTTTGGTTAGGATAACATAGTAATTTTCTAGAGAGCAAATCACAATTGTTAAAAATTAATAACTATTGAAACAGTTTATAATAATTCGTGGGAGTGTTTTGTTTTGGTCTGATAATCCTAACACCTGACGACATCAAACTTTTGTTAGCCACTATTGGTCGAAAGAGTTGTATATAATACAATATAATTAAGCGTTTCGTTAACGACATAACCATTGAAGCCCAACTAAATACGAGAAACTGCTTTAATACATTTAATTCTAAAACTGACCTCGTTCCATTTCCATCTTGTTTTGATTAATTACAGTTTGAAAGGGAGTCCACTTGTTTTGATTTCGTATGAATAGACTATGGGAATCGTGGTTCCAGTATGCTTGTCGTCGTATTCAAATTAATGTTTGTGCTCTGTTGTTTGACAGTCTACATTTGTCGCTTTCATACCAGGATATTATTTGACATTATTAAGAAATACCTGTGATGAATGAACAGTTTTCATTTTCCAATCAGTATTGTCATGACATCAAAGGATTAGATTTGTATTACGAATTAATAATGGAACATAATGATTAATTGGAATTGTACTCATTACAATTTCTGAAAAGTCTGCAAATACCAATTTCCAGAATTGGATTATTATTAAAATAACAATTAAGTTTCGCCTTTCGTGTTTTTCGTCGAAATAGTTGTAAAATTCACTAACAATATTTTATTCGTCTTATTTATGCACCTTTCGTAAAACTCAACACGACCATATCAGACTACAATCATTGACAGGCTACGTAAAAATCGTTCGTGGGTTGATAGAAGCCTCGTTCACAATAGGTCATTTAACATGTTAGACAAATTATTAGACTTATTTGGTAATCTAAATTCCGACTAATTTTATTCCTTTTGTTCTGATTCCACCCGACCACCAGACCACATTCCACGGAGAGGTGATCACTGCCCGACACATTTTTTGGATTTCAATTATTTACCACGACGTTTAACGATTTTGATTAAGGCCGTCATACCCTCTGAATTACGATTCGCAAATGTTTGTTAAAGCTTTAGTTCATCCGGGGGATGATTTCGCTTACCTTTCCTTAGGGCTGAATGTATATTCTTTTTGATTGTACTCTCGAGGGGTGCGAAATTGAACGCTTCCTTTTTGTATTGAGAATGCTTTCTTTTACTGTTTTGTATTCGTTAAGATTACGAACAAAGTGATTTTGGCCGGGATTTTAGTCATCTTTAAGCCTCGATTTAAAATCGAGGTATAATACTCCTCACCCTCATACACTTATGACATATGAATAGAAATATAAGTCCTTAGCATGTTAATAGTAGCTGTTTAAGTAGCAAGGTTTTATTTTTTTAGACTAATCGTATCATCATTTGAATTGTGATCAACTATGGGCTATGTTATATTACATTTTGCGTGGTATGTTCTCACCCTACTTATGAATATAATTTTTAGGGATATCGTCTAACTTAACGGTTTACAAGCTATAAACTTAACATCCTGTCAACATTTGGAAGACAATATGTGAAATACGATCTACCCGCATTTATGCGGCGTTAGTGTTAAATTTATAGTGTTTTAACTAGCGTAGTGAATTCGTTACACTTAAGTGTCAATTTGTAATAGGTCAATTACGTTTTATTATCGAAATTAAGCGTAAAAATTAGTTGATACTTTAGTAGTTTTACATAGAATATACTAATATTTCAAAATCTATGTAAGATTACTAAATGCGAATTAATATTGACACGTCGTTGCTTTCTTCAGTTGTATATTTTTAATGTTCATAGGTATAGGTACAGGTACACGTAGGTACTATACTTTTTGAAAAGTTTTTTTACTCTTCCTACCTCTGTACCTCAACATTGATAACTCAAATATTTTTGAAAAGAAATACCAAATACTCATGTACCTACATCATAAATAGATTGAAATTTATACCGAAGCAGAGACAATAAAAGCAAATTGTATTCCGACCCGTTTTATGAGCCGTCAATACGAAACGACTACGTCTTTATACCAATTTATACAAACGTAATCACCACAGTTGGTGGAGTGCAATTTTCAACTGTCAGCCCCAAAATCCCACAGTGGCATTTGGCAACCAAACTGTAATGGCACAATAAATAGTTTTCAGCCCTCACCCATCTGTCACTTAACTAGTAAAATATACAGACGTCATTCAGAGAGCCACATTGAAAAATCGCGGTACCACCCCTGACTAAGAAATAGCGTCGCGTTCAAGTCTCAACTTAAACGCCAAACTATAACGTTCATTTCGGATTGTATTCCTCATTGAATAAATTTAAATATTTGTTAACTTAAAATGTAACCCGTGTTCCCGGATATACAGTCTAAATTGCACGGCTGATCATTTGTTTCACGGATTGCGAGATGTGTCATTGAAAAATGAGTTTTATTGATGGCAAGTAAGATCTTTTTCGTTAAAATCTACATTCGCGACAATCTTATACTAGGGTTATTTAACTTTGAACTTGTTCAAAAGACCCTCGATTCGGGATTCTGCTGGATTTCTTTTTGGATTAAAGACCTCGTGAATTTAATGATAGTGCATTTGGGGATTTTCGAATGCACACGACCTTTAAATAACCATTGTAATTATTTCCTTCAATTTGGCATTTAAATAATTTCTTATTAATGCTATCATAATTTTATTGTGTAATAATATAGGCTTTCTTTTAAAGTACTACTACTAATCTGCATTATTTAAATTAACGTTTATAATATCTTAATATATATAAAAATTTCCTGTCACACCTAAACTACTTAACCGATTTTAAATTAAATTGGTACACCGAAAGCAGTCTGATCCAACTTAAGAGATAGGAGATTTAGATCTTAGATCTTTAATTATAGTCGCAATTTTTTTTATTGCAAATTATTTGTCTATAATTAATTGACAGTCACAATTAATCTTCTAAACTCTAAAAGATTCTAATAGTTGCCGATACTTTTCGAATGGATTGAGTAAGTAATCAATAGATGGCACTGCTGTGTTAAACCGACAAACGTGTCATATCATATAAAGATTAATTTATTAACCTAAATAAAGCATACTTTTATTGCATACTTAAATCTAATAATTATTTTTATTGAACTAAAAAAATTATTGCTAGAAATCACAATTATGGCAAAACAACGTTTGCTGGATCAGCTAGTTATAATATATAAATTATGGTGAACAGTAAATAAACGTGATTTTTATTTAATAATTAGGAAAGATAAGCTTGTTATATTGTATCATATATTTGTTTAAGTTATCTATACGTTGCTAAATGGGACATACTGTATATATTAAGTCTTTAACAGTAATGTTTCATGAAATAAAAGATCGATATGATATATTTATCAACCTAACCTTAGTGAATCATAGTTACGTTAAAGTGTTAAGTTATTACTGTGATAAGCGATAACAACACACAAAAAATAGACATAGATGTATTCGTATTTCCTATTAACCATACATATGTAAAGTATGAGAGGCGTCCCAGTTTTCGCTCTACAATGAAGTCGTTAATCAGATTTGCATAAATTTGAAACGGTAATGGAACTCACAAATTCACACATTAACTAGTAAAAGCTAAATTGCAATGTTTTCATTTTATGTGGTGTGTGGGTCAGTTACGTCCATAGCGGAAAATATCAATTCATAGTGTTTGTATTGGTTGGCTGTATAAAAACCTGGCAAATGCACGACGGACTCGCGTAAGAAGGGTTCTGTATCATACTATTAGTCAAACAAAAACGAGCAAATAAAAAGGAACTTTTTTGTATTATCCTTAAATATTTATTGTATTATTTTTTTGTCGTAAAAACTATCACACTCAAGTGTTAGATACAGCCGGTGACAAACGGTTACTGAATGAAACAAAGATTCAATTAATACAAGATTCGATTTAAATGATGTTGCACGCTATACATAATTATCGTTATTCTTTGCTCATGTCCAGTCAATGTTCTTAACCTTTAACACAAATTCTTAAATAATCACACTGAGGTGAATACAAACATAAATTGTAGTTTTAAGTTGAAAATCATCTGTCTCTTTTCATCACAGCATTAACACAATTCGACAGAAGAGACCAAACAGTACTTAACATAGAGCAATTACCCGTATCTATGAATTGCCGTACACTATGACACTCGCCACGTTATACTACATCGGGTTATGTGATGACGATTTCTTTCTTTACATAAGTATATGAAACATTTAAATGGAATTTCTTGGCTCAGATTTGTACATAAACATCACCAAGCCTTATCTTAGGTGCCCTAACTCGTGAAAAGGTTTTCGCTGTTAACCTAAAGGATTCAACGTTACGACGACGGTAACCGAGTTTCCGTTTCAAATTCCTAGCTTCGGTCAATAGGATAGCTTCTCAATAGATATATTTCTTTATTATTTTCTACTTTTTTCTCTTATTATGCTCCTGTTTCTTCTCATGCCGCTCCTTTTAATATATGGTTCCCTTAATCGTACGTGTACGTAGTGTGAACATGAAAAGAAAAATCTTAGTGTTATTAGTCGAAGTCCGAGCGTGCGTTGGATGGTCGTGTGCGTAACCACAAGCCTTTACAGACAGATAAATACCATATTTATCTATTTTTGTTCATTTAAAGCAACACATGCTTTTTTAGGATCCGTATCCAAATGGTGAACACGGGAACCCTTTTACTGACTTCGCCCGTCTGTCACCAGACTATGTCCTGATCCGTGTTGGTTAGGTTGGTTGCCGCTTTAAAATTATATACAATATCATATAATATATATAAATTATTTAAAATTACTATAAAACAACGTTTGATATTCAAACGAACCCTTGGAACGGAGCCCTTGATGCACTAGTCCGATTGGACATGACCGGATTTGTTATTTAAATCGTATAATTGTATATTAAGAAAGAATTAATTTATTAATATATTAAATGAATTAATATAAAGACGCCTTATATAATAGACATTATTCTAAATAACATTTAAGACATTAAATGTGACTTTCCAAAGTCGAAAAGTTAAAATAACACTGAAATCGATATTTAAAGTGAAAGTAATCAAAACTCGGCTAATTTGCGTGATTCATCAAAGTCTAAACAATTGAATATCGAACTCGATACTTTTTGTTAATTAAAATAGCAAAAATACTTTTGCTGAATATTGCTTTGTGAATAGTAATTTACGAGTATTAGATTACCTGTTGTTTGTTTTTAAGTATTTTAAACGTGACATACATATAATTTTAACACAAATTCCGCGTCAAGCGATTTGTACAAAATATAACTTACACTAAAATAACACAGAGAAACGTATAGACTCCACCAAATAGACATACAGAAAATATCCCCTCTCTTTTGTATCCCCATTCATTCCATTTTTAAATTGAAAGAGTACGTTCCATTTTCAAAAAAACCTGCTCTTGCACTTGCTTCCATCATTATCTATTATACCGCCGTTACTCTACTGTTTAATTACGACATGCAATTTATTCGCATGTCTCGTAGCGTTATAATGAGAATGACAAACCCTTCACGGTCGCTGCACACCGGCATGTCACTATCTGTAAGAATTTTACACATTCCTTACTTTTTATAAGTATAACAAGTACGGGAACACTTTAAATGAGACAATCAATTATATAGTCATACCCACTAAGTTCTTTCATTTAGCTTATATTAAAGTAAGAAACAATTGTGCTCGGATTATACAACATATTTGTTATACAGCCGTCCTTTAAAGAGGACAACAAAATTTTCTGAGATTAACGCACTAAGAGAAATAATCACTTCAGCTTCATAATATAGCGGTTAATAGTAATATTAACCTATATTATGAATATGTTATTGATAAATTAAATCGATGTAATTACAATCGTTTAAGTACTCGATTGTCTCTTTGTCAGATTCTGTTTACGCATTAAACTAGTATTTTAGCTAAACGAAATTGTATCGCTCTATTTTGTATGTATTTTAAAGAGAACGGTATTTACAGAGCGAGCCATATACATTTCATAAAAAATTAGATCAATCCCCAGCCGTTATTTCAACAAAATATCTACTAACAAATCTACAAATTACTGAATGTTATTTAACGTTACCTTTAATATGCATACCAATAGCTAATGTATGCAAAATACAACATGTATCTAAGTACGGTTTGCCACGCAATCTGAACATTTTGTTAGCATTATATTAACCAAATTATGTAGCGTTTAATTTTAAAAGGTAATTCTATGCGATGGTAATATAGTCCTGTATTGATTGTGGCTGCACCATGACTTCTGTTGTAGAAGATAGGTCAAGGGTAATATAAGTCGGAAGAAATTAGTAGTCTCATGTACAAATAAACTTTTATAATTTGCTAATTATATTTGCCGACTTTATGAGAATCATTTAATATTTATTCAATGAATTTTCGGAGCGGTAACCGTCAATCATTTGATTATATTTGAATAAAACAGCAGAATGTGACGGTCCCTGGGGACTAATGAATATGGACTAACAAGATTTTCTCTTTAGAGTCCCTACATTTTTTTAGTTTAAAATTAAAATTTGAATCAATAATCTTTTAAAATATGCGAATAACAGTGTTGTGATAAGCGCGCAGAAGTTCTTATTTCGAATATTTAAAATACACAAGCCAGTAACGTTTCGTATTCGGTAGTAAAATATAAGCTTATTATACTTTAAAAGCAAATATTTGAAGAGCGCGAAGCCGATAAGTCAACGTCATAAAACTCAGGCGCTCTGATGGCATAATCCGTATAATAACTCTTAAGATTTAAAGAGGATATGCATATAATTGACCAGCTATAACGGTTTTGACTAGGCTTTGTTCAAGAGCTTCATAAAGTTATGAAATTTCTTTTATCGTAAACCGGGGCTTAGAGTTTTTACTACTTTATCCTCTGAAGTTCCTAAAGTTATTATAATGTAAATAAGTACTAAGTGATATTATACGGAAGTTTTTAACTCCTAATTTATATGACTAAAACAGATATAACAGCTACAAATAAAGATAAATTATAAATAATTATGTTTTTTCTGTTTTCTCTTACAGTTACAACTTTATATCGTATGAAAAATATATTTTGGTTAGATCAAAGCACTTTATATTTTCAGTAAGTTTTAATATATAACTTCATTATTGTGTGTGATTATTCATTAAAAAAGTGATTATAAAACGGCAAGGAAAGGCTTATATCGTATACAGAAAAGTAAACAAAATGTTAAAACAACAGAGGGTATTACAAAACTTTCGCCTACCTTCCGTAAGCCCGTAAAATTTAAACCTGGATCACATTATCATAAGTTTAATCGGGTTTTATCAAGTAATCCCGGTTAATCCGGCTAGACCCGGTTAAGACATTTTGGCATAGAAATGTACTGTTTACGTCGTTGAATTAATTTTTGTTAGTTCAAACTTGACCTTTTGAGAATTGGGTCAGTTTGTCATTACAGCCGTTTTGTTGAATATATATATTTTTCTAAATATTCTACAAAGCTGAGAACTGGTTGAAATTTCAAAAATATTGTGCTATGCATTTATCGAGCTTAGGTATATGTTACATAAATAATTATCAGTTGTAAATGTTGAACATGTTTCAAAAATAGGGAAAGTTCTTCCTATTTAACTTCGGTAAAGTTAACTGCAGTCGCCGGTAAGAGATCCCGGTCAATTTAATGAAAATTTAAATTATTGACTAGAATTATTCTGATAATGTACGATATAAATCTGGTTAGTCAAGATATCTACCATCGCGTTGAGTTAAAACAGTGGCTTTTACGGAATTGCTTTTCAGTATAATCGAGGGGAAAAGCTCACCTGAATGCACTTACGATGTTCAATGCAATCGCAGCACACTGGCCTCTTGAACGTAAGATTTGCATTTTTCTAGATCACTTAGGAAAGCGCACAAAAGGCTTACAGTGCCTTTATTTTTCTGGCGGCATGCAAATGAACTGAACGAACGATTGATTTCAATCAATCGAACTAAATTGCTTTAAGTTTTTTTATCAAGTTTGTAAATGTAGCTAGTAGATTGAAATCTTGCAACATTTTAAAATAAATTCTCGATGCAGTAAGCTGTGGACTATATCGTGAAACTGAATCGCTAAGGGCAGACGAATTTCCATACGTACACAGATCACAGCAGAGTTATTGGCAGTCCCACGAGACTTCAATATATTCCAGTATTTTTATTTGTTCAGAGAAAAGCTTTCGACCGCCCCATCGCTGGCCTGCGGACGACTGAGGATTGAGAAATTGAAGAACGTTCTATTTTTGAATTCGGTTGACTTTTTACCACTGGCCAGCATTATTTCAATTTTGTTTACGAAGGATTTTCTAAGAGATTTTGTATCATTTCGGTGACCTTACTCTATTAACAATCGGGCTCATTCGTTCAACTATTTTCTGAAGTATCTTGAAAAACAATTCTAAAAGATTTTTAAAGGACTTTTGAAAACACTTCGTATTTTGTACGAAAGAGGCGGTGTTGAAAAAGTTAATTAGTAAAACTTGGATTTTTGCTTGTTGTCTTTCTGTACGCTTTCAGAAGCATTTCGACTTAAATAAATAGTCAGGGTTGGGTTTTTGAAAATGGAACTTTAATATTCTACTAAAGATTACGCTCGCATATTTTCGATTACAAAACAATAATCTAAATGCATAAACACGTTGTCCAATAAATTTGTAATATTAAACCAACCGGTTTCGAAAATAGCCATTATCCAACAAGATTACTTTTGAAAGCAGTTGCGTTGGGAAAAAGCGAGGTTTTAATTAATAAAAATGGCGCGAATTCAAACATGGCGTTGGCCAATGAGGGACCTATGTACTAATGCTAATGAGAGACAGCCCTGAATGGGATTGTCGTGTTAGTGCTGTCATTACGCGGGCTTACAGCGTAGAGAATTGTTATTTTTCCATAGACAATGTAGCTTTTCAAATTAGGCGGGAGTTTGCCTTTTTTCGCGAGTTAACTTGTTAACCCAGTTAAGGCAGGTAATTCCGTTTTGTTTATTACCTACGTGGTAATTTTTAGTATTGCTAAATATTTTTTTAATAACATTAATGGTTAACTTCAGTTTGGGGTTCCGTTAAGAACGGGCTAATTACCGAGACTTCGCTGTTCATCTATATCTCATTAAACATTAAATTGGATCGCTGTTTATCACAACAATCTATCTGTCGCTGCTTTGACAACAAATAAAAACCAGATTAAAATAATTTTTTAAAGGCTCCGAAATAATGAACGTGATTTTTGGAAGCCTACTGTCTTCTGGTCCATTACCATTAAGCCTGTCTCTAATTAAGTACATTCTTTCTTCATTGAGACTACTTTGCTTACACATCCATTTTCCGCACCGTATAACGAAAATTGTTTTAGTCTTATTTAGGAAATTTACATCTAAGTCCATACAGAAAACAAAAAAATATTTGTAAGCTTAACGCGAAGGGCAGAAGAAACAAGGAGTCCCTGCTCAATCGAGTTTGCATTTTTAAAGCCTACTTTCAACGAAAATAATTCATTCTTTATGTAAAAAATAGTTTGAACGTTTACTTTCTAGTTCATTACTACATTACATTATTTAAGTTACTATAAATTCGTTGAAAACAGCATTTGATTTATTCTCCAAGTTCTACACAATATTATTAGTCACCTTAAAACTTAAAATTAATTTATAATAAAGAGTATACTCATCTAGACGTACGAGTCAATATCTTACACAATACAAATAACTATACGCTATAATACATTTTAATAAGATAAATTAAACTCTATAAAGCTTTTATGCCGAACTAAAACGAATCGGGAATGTAAGATTTATTTAATTTTATTCCCTCGGAACGCAAGCCTTGTAAAGTAAGCGAACATGGCGAGGCTACCTAGGTGTAGGTAGTCCGTATCTAGCCAATAAATAACCCCGGCGCTTGAGAATGCATGTATTAGACTTAGCTTACATGTGATCTAATATTTTTATCTGCCAATGTACTTTGGAAATTCAAATTCGCTCATTATCTTAAAGTATATTTTAGATATGTAGATAAATTCTTTATTTCACACCAATATAATTAGGAAGGCTACACAGTCAAAAATCCTTCTACGAATATAATTATAGATATTTTATATCAAACCACCGCACCGTTAAAGTGGATAAGAAATAGAAGAAATTTTATACATATAGCAGATGAAAATGTATGTAGAGTTATCTTGTTTGTGCAGTGTTGGCCTAGAGGTTATTAATCGTATGGTCGTGCATTCGAATCACGTCTGTGCATGAAGGGATGTTCTTATATTCACAATGAAAGTCAAATGGTCTAGTATCCAAAGTATCTTATATGCTTTTTACCTACAAACCTATGACCTGTGTGACAGATTACTTAAAAAAGAGATATGCAGATTTGCCTTGATATATATTTAAATATTAAACCGATTTTACTGAAGTCATAACTACAATGTAAAGACCATTTGCTGGATAAGTCGGCTTAGGCATTCTAACTGCTGCGCAGAATCTTTAGTAGCTACTACAAAATAGTTACTTAGTATTGATATATTAAAACTTATAATTTCATTGAAATAGAGATTAACATTACAATAGTATTTCGTTTGAATATACATGTTAAGAACCGATCAAACTTTTGTTTTCTGAACCGTAGCTACTTATTAAAGCAATTCGTACTAATATAAATTCCACCGTATCTAAGCCGATCCAATTTTCTTTGTTTGTAAGCTTCGAACATGAGTGGATCTTGCAATGTCTTTTATTGATTACGGCTTATATTAAGTCCGTTATTTTTTGTTTTTAAGAAACGTCAATAGATATCCATAGTAACTATTCGTTAAATATTTATTTAAAAAGAAAATATTTTTTGTGGATTTTAAGAAAATCATTTATCATTTACCGGCATGAAGTTTCAAGGGTTTCACATACCTTGACTTGAATCACCCAAGATCTTTACTGTGCACAATTTAGAGAAAAGAGGGTGAAGAAAGAAGGCAGAAAAAATTACAACTTAATATTGTCTTTCATTGGAGTGAGATTTAATTTATATTAACAAAAATGGTCGCTAAAAAGCATCCCAAACTTCGACATAAGTAATATTAGTAAAATCGATTAATTTATTACAAAATGGAATTTGAATAAGCAGGAAAAAATTAAAACGTCACTGTATAATCCGATTATATTATTTGTGTGTAGTTATCAAAATATTATATATATATATATATAAAGATACTCAACCGACACTTGTGACTTTCAAAGCATTTATGGGACTTGGTGTAAAGAAAGCTTCCATAGAATCATGTACTGTGAAAATTATATAGCTCCTCAGGTATTTCAATATAAAAATGATATTTATTATTATTTGGAACAAAGCAAATATACCAATATTTCATTAATTTAGTCTATGCAATGTGTAATCGGATTATGTTAGTGATTTATTTTATAAATAAGGTTCGAAACATTTTTTGTATTCAAAACCTTTTTCACATTTTTGTTACATCTGCTAATTTGCTTTCACGGGATGTATACAAAAAATGTTGTATTTTGGGGACTATTAATTAAAACCTTAATAATTCTACGAAACACACTGAAATGTCTAATACGCTTAACTAATATTAAACTGGAGCACTCAAAAGCGCAATAAATAGACAAGGGAGGGTTTTATCAAACATTTCCATTATACCGCAAGTAATTCCCCCGGGACGTCTACAAATGACCGGGCACGTTAGCTCCTGCAATTGTTCTAAACCCAGGTGTCTGCCCACATTTCTCTACGTCAGACAATCCAGTTTTTACTAAACAACATGCTTTTATGCTATCTCTGAATATGTGATGAAATATACGTCCGTGTATTTCGCTAGCGCCCGCTGCGAAGTCGCGTGTCTAGCTGTAATAAATTTCTTTGGGATTAACACGAATATCTCTGAAGGTAAATGTTTGTGAGAATAAAATGGCGATAAATAAGGTATGAAAATGACAAACGATTGCGATATCTGTTTGTGTTAATGATTAACGTGTTAATGTTCTTGTTTCCTAATTAATAAAGTCCCAATATTTATTTTATTTATGGACAATTATCAAATGATCCGTCATATTTATTAGGGTAGACATATTCCTAGATTTGTTTTATAGATCATAACTTACGGTATGTGTTCACTCTTCAGCCATTAGCTGTAAGTCCAACAACGTCATTTATTTTCTTTCGGAATCCCAACTAAGCTGACTACTACTAAACCACCTTCACTAAAAATGCATTTATTTTTGGTTCAAAAAGAACATTAAAAAAAGCATTTCTTCATAAAAACATAAAAAACTGCTGTACTAGTTTCTAGACTAGAATAAAAGGTTCGTCTAAGGTAATACGACCAACTTTATTTGAAGCATTACAAACAAATCCAATCAGGTAAAACCGCTGATTTGCACTATCATTAAACCTAAACCCCGTAATAATAGGTCAACAAAATGTGGCTATAAGCGTTCCTAAGCTGCTCTCATTTTACGCTCCAATAATGTAGTGACATAAGTAGGGACGGTGGCCCGTGTGTTTTATCCTAAAATTTTAGTAGAACAAACGTTAGTGTGACTCTGGCATAAATTCTAGTTTTTATCTTCGTAATATCTCGTTGCGAACTTTATGCTGTGACTACGTAGGGAAAATATTGAATCGGTTGAATTTCTATTCATATTCAGGATTCAGTTAGATTTTAATGAATATGTATGAAGTAATATAGTCTATGTACTGAACTATATATATTGTTATTACTGCTAGATGCATACTATATATCTAAACATGCCTTGGTGCCCCCAACCTTTATAACAACTAAATCATTCTACTGCACCATTTTAACGAATTCACTCATCTCTTTTCATCTGCCTACACACAATTTAACAGAACGAGACGCAATAGTTGTTTTGTAAGAGTCTAATTAGAGATTAAATCTAGAATTAGTTGGGACAAGAGGCATATATTACTTTACTTGTATATTTCCTTTATATGCAAGTAATCAGATTAGCACGCATTAAGACTTCTCTCATAATTGAATAGAAAAGCTTTAGAACAACTTACACATGAACCCAATCTTATACATAAAATTCTCTCACGGGGTGCGTAATTGAACACCTCCGAAACGGTTCGACCGATTTTTATGAAATTTTATATACGTATTCAGTAGGTCTGAGAATCGGCTAACATCTATTAAATCCCCCTAAATGGTAAGAGTGTTCCACCCCTAATTTTTTTCACATCTCAACAAAATTTCTCATTTTTACCCCTCTACGATTAACCTATTTTTTATTTATTAATACTTTTATTGAACTAAAAAAATGATGTTAGAAATCACCCGGCAAAACAACGTTCGCCGGATCAGCTAGTAACTATACACAATGTTTTGTTATTTGAAAATTCAGCCGTGGAAGGCCTGTCATATAATGCGAGTTAATAAGAGGCTTACAGTTTCACGAAGTTCGGCTAATGGTTTCCATTTTTGTATTAATGTGAGATATGTATAATGTATAATAATGTATATTGAACACATAGTCTATAAAACGATTGCAGATCAATGATCGAAAGCCACTTCTGAAATTACTATGATATACGTACACTGACTGAGCTCACAATGACCACTCTGTAGCAGACAAAGATACTGGTAATATATAAATACAAATATTTATTTCACATAATACTTCACGAATACTTTACAGATAAATAGGGAACACATTCTCTACTCTATAATAGCTATTACTTCACTAGCGACTCAAAGGCCTTGGCCTCCGACTCTAGAGCCACCTACGCCGATCTCGCGGCTTTTGAATTCCCTTATAAAAATTGAATCTACACTATACAGTGTTTCAAAATTTAGGTGTATCTTTGCTTTGGAACTCAAAGGAAAACAACATGTAAAATCTCAAACTTTCGGTCATTTTATTCGTAAGGTATTTGCGTTCGTGTTACCAAAAAGGTCTCGGATAAAATTTTGGTGCATTTTAGGAACCGCCATTTTGTATAACTAAATTCACTTTAAGAGTTCTTTCTATGACTCGCATCTGACTTTACATATAAGTTCTTATTCGTTTGATTAGATTTATAGTTTTTATTTGCGGTATTAGTTGCCAGGGGCCACGGAAGGAAAAGGATATTAATTTCACGTAAAAAGGAAAACGATATAATTCATACCTACCAATTGCAGACTTTTAACTAAAGCACTGTTTTCTCCCTATCTTATTGTTTATAAAAGGAACAGATGATATAATCTTTTAAATGTTTTTTTAACTAATAGCTGTTGAAAAAAGAGGAGTATATCACCTAAATGCAAGGCATAATATCTTGCATAAATATATTCTATACATATATTTATGTAAGATATTATATCCATTTATGAATTAGAATACAAAATAATGCATTCAGAAAATGTATTAAAAAGGTCTCGATTAAAATTTTCGCGTTGCATTTTATTGGAACAGCCATTTTGTATAACTAAATTCACTTTAAAAGTCTTTCTATGACTCGCATCTGACTTTACATATAAGTTCTTATTCATTTGATTAGATTTATAGTTTTATTAAAAAATAAATTAAGTCACTTGAATCGACATGATAACATTTCCCTTTCATTTTAATGCCAGGTCAGTATTAATATTAACCCCAAAAGTTTTTCACCGAAAATCGAACCGCGAACATTGACAACTCACCTTACTCAACATGTCCGACAAGTATGAAACAAGAATCCCCCCAAAAACCCCCCAACCCCCCCAAACTTTCCCCCCGCCACCCCCCACACATCAATTATCAACATGTCACCAACAAGAATCAATTGCAAATGTAAAAACAAGAGTACAAGTTAGCTTTTTGCGCTAGGAACACCTAAAAAAATAAACAATTTCATGTCCGACACATAAAACATTGTGTGTGTAAATAATGTCGTACAGTGTTTCTGAGCATAAAGCATGAGGTGCTTAAGTGCAGTCGACGTCTGAAATCTTTTTACCAATACCAAGCTGAACAAATCGTTATCGAAATATTCTAAAAATGGCCTGGTTAGGTAAACGTGCTTTGTAAAATGCGATAAAATCCACATCATAATCTATACAAATATTATATAATTGCTTATATATATATGGTCCGATTTGGCTGAAATTTAGTGGGGGGTGGCCCGTTCGTGGCTTAGATTATTTTTTATTGTATTCGACAAAAATAATGATTTCTCATGAGATATCTTTGTGTTCTAGTCATAGAGAAACCTATATATGTACAGATTATCTATGTTCTTGTCGTCAAACTGTAAAAACGAATATAATTTCTCAATAAATCACATATCACACGCATAATTCAAAGCTTATAGGAGAAATACATATTCTACTTAATAAAAACTTATCTCCGTTAACACGAAGAGGTCCATGACTGTACGCCATTTACGTCTATAAAATTTTAACCCAGCCTCCGTTTGCGAACACGATTGAGTTGTGTGTTATACGAGGTAGGATGTAGCGTACGTTATTTATAATTCAATAATTTCAATCAACATAATAAATCAAATATTTAGAATGGATAATTAAGCTTAAAATAACTAAATAAAAACAAACTCATAACGTATTCATATACAAGTCGGCCTAGTAATTTCTATAGTTAGTTTCTTTATATATTTACTTCTGTCAATCGTTCTTGCTTAAATCTGGCAACGCATTATTTTATATTGATTCATCATCATTCAGAACATATCAAAATTATTTATCTACAAATCGAAGTTGATTTTTAAATAGAAAAAGCCGTACAATATAAAATGTTCATAAGTTTTGTATCCTTACGATCGTGACTTGCACCATACATGAATCTGGAATGTAGAAGGCTGCTAAATTTAGCTGGGACAACTAGCGTTCCCTTTTAAAGATTATCGCCACTATGCCCAGATACATATTGCGGAATATACTTTTTGTTCACATTAGATATCTATTACTTATATTATGTGAATTCCAATTCGTAACGGCATTAGTTGCCGAGCCACTGAAGGAAAACGATATTAGTTTCACGAAAAAAAATCATAGATACCAATTGCAGTCTTTTAACTAAAGCACTATTTTCTCCCTATCATATTGTTTATAAAAGGAACAGATGATATTAATCTTTTATCTAATCGTTTTCTAATATAATAAAAAAAAAAATAACTAATAACTGTAGAGAAAATGAGGAGCATATCACCTAAAAGCAAGGCTTCTATACATATACGGTTTATGTAAGATATTATATCCATTTATGAATCGGAATACAAAATAATGCATTCAGAAAATGTATTAAGGTGCATAACGATTGTATTTCAAAAATACTACATAATTGGTTAGTTCCCGCAGACAAGATTAATGGGAACATCTGAGAGCTGCACCTGGGTATGATAGCAACTTTTATTTCCTTATTTCTGTACTTGACTGTTTGATATATTTGTTCTGTAGGAAACATTGAAAACTTAATGCTTCATTTATCAAGACTTCTCGTGCCTTCGAGGAGTTAGGATTTTCACATTTGATTTAGTTTTCAATACCTACATATACATATAAAATATATCCCTTATTAATTTCAAGCCTCGTACTGTTTGGCATGAGACAGACACATTACTGTGTAATATTTTTATGATATTTTAGTTATAATACAAGTTATTTCCTTCTAAGAAAAAACAGAAGCAAGCATTGTAAAATACGTTGGTGCACAGCTGAGATTCGAAGCTACGACTCTCACAAGAGTGTAAGCATCACTAACTTGTGTAGATAATATACACTGTATTTGTCTTGGGAATATGTGGATTGTACCACGTGAGTTATTAAGATAATAAAATAGATCCTTATATTGGACAGTAATAAAATAACTCTGTAATATGATATCCCGGTCTATCCTATTTCAACAGACGAATGGTCCCCTTATCACAACATTTTCATAGAATAGAACCTTTACTCTTGAGCATAGAGTCATAGTCCAAGATCACGCGTGCTCGATATTTTCATCGTAAGGACAAAATATCCAGTATGTTGGGGGGTCTAAAAATTGTTTGTCCCCGGGGGCCGTTTGGACCTGGGATCCTGCAGGTGGCATGATATATGAGAACATTGCACCAGTTTTATTACGCGTGAACTTTATTTCGTCGCGGGCTATGGGTTTGTTTTGTTGTATTTATCGCACTATAAATAATACGTAAACCTTTTGAGATAAGTTGTCAGCGGTATTTTTATAGTTTCGAAAATGTTCCTAATATACCTAGGACATTTTTCGTGCCTATACTTTAAGGTATATACTACAACTATACCTTCCGAAAAGCGCTAATAAAAATGTGAAGTTGATTAAAGAATTACTTGCAGCTGAATTCCATCAACGGACATCGAGGTAGAATACGAATTCAATCCGTATCACCTCGATGTCCGCCGTCCCACAACTGAGCGCTTCAGAAGGCACTTTCTCTCGGGCACCACCGCTACATGGAATATACAGACAATAGAGGTTGTATTGGCGATCCAATATGATTAACGGACCTTCAGGAAAAGAGCGTATCTTAAAGGCCGGCAACGCACGTTTGAGACATCTGGCGTTGTGAGTGTCCTGAACGTTTGTCCACTATTATATATTAAAATTGAAAATCAATAATAAATACATATATATTTCTTTAATAACCCGAAAACCTTTTGAAGCTTAAACATTTGTCTAACGCGGCAATTGAGAGGGGCGCAGGTGGCGACACCCTCTTTACTCTTGTTTTAGATATTGAGAGTTAGACGGTGGAAATAATTAATGGGTCTGTGTTTTACCGTGTATGGAGTCCCTGTAACTGTAATACGTACCTGTAATCGGTGGAAGTGTTCACATATATTCTTATTTTAATATTACATTGTGGCCTATTAAATAGTATAATCAAAATTAATAAGTCCTGGTATTATTTTTATTTAAGCGAAACACTTAGTAGAACGTTCTAGAGATCTAGATTTCTAGATTTGTGTGAGAATTTTTACCTAGCGTTTTTTGTTTCTCTGTTTTTATTAACGTGAAAATTTAAAAATACTGTTTACGAAACGGCGGAGTATTAATTTTCAAAGGCGTTTAATACAGCATTTTATTTAAATCTTCGTTGTTACTCAACTCAGCACTAAAGTAACTTTAAGGACTGACATCGATTAAAACCAAATGATTAGGTTTAATTCTCGTCATTTTCACTGGGTCAAGCCGAGTTCAAAATAATGGCTTAGCCTTTATCGATCAAAAATAACGAGCTTCAAATCGTGTTAACTCGAGTCTAGACTCGATCGTTACGGCTGAGAGTACTGAAGCAGGTGTCTTAAGAAATGGATTTAAACGTGTAATTTTCAAGACTTTGTTGTTATTTATTATACGGAAATTTCTGTCTACATTATCAGACTTACTCAATTTCAAAAGGTTTTATCTTATTCAGTGTAAGTCAGTTTAATCGTATTAATGCCATATTTACACTAACAGTAGTTAAGCTGTGATAAGATAGATTAGTAGTTTTACATTCAACATTAACAAATAAAAACACGTATATTTTCATTGATAAAATTACATTTCGACATTTTCCATCAAATGCAAAAGAAAGGAAAGAAGTTTGACAAAATGTATTCGACATAAAAGTAAATCACATCTTAGGTTACTTGCTTCTATATTTGCAAATTACTACTGAAAATTTTCAGTTAAAAAAAATCATTAAAGTCTTTAAAAGTGCTTAAAAGTTCAGCTGGAACTTGTAGTTACAAATTACATTAGCTAAAAGATTAGTCATTTTAACATTAACGACTATACTGAGCTAACCCGCAATTTCGTTAATGATAAATAAATTATGATACTTAGGATTGGGTGTGTAAGAAAATAGATGAAAATCTGTATTTAGTAGCCTACCTGGAGTAGCTAATTACTTCGGAATTTATGTTTTTTTTAGTAGAAGTTATCGCAGATGTAAGTTTTATATTGTGTACACGTGAAAAATCTGTAGAGGGAGAGTCTAAATTCTACCATCTTTTTAGGCTCGTCAAATATACAAAAAAAACATGAAATAGCTTTGACGCATATATAACAAAAATCTACAAATTGAATACGTAATGTTTGTCCCTGCAAATTTTAACTCCATACATATTTCGTAAATTAATTTATGCCAAGGCACTCCTATTAAGTACGCCTGATCCTTCGTGTGCCAAAAACATTTCAAGAAACTTACGCAAAACGATTCACGAAAGTATCAAAATTACTAAGCGTATTTACAATGGTCCATTTACCCAAAAAGGTCGTACCCATTCTAGTTGCAATCGTAATTTCTTGTTAATGTGACAACCCTAATCAAAACTGATGAATGAGATCTTCTATCTCTCTCGGGCGTTTTTATTTCATTAGGTTTTTGTGAAAGGGCGATAATTCTCGATAACTGTCAATTTGCTAAGTGCTGTTTACTCTGACTTCACACTTCAAACGGGATACATGTGTTACATGATACGTATTTAATTTAGTATTGGATGAGACTGCGTGGAGTAAGTAGCATTTGCTACTAGATATGTCCGCGATACATTTTTAGATTATTTTAGCGTAAAATTTAGTTATTAACTTGTGAGGAAGGTTTTTGAGACTAGAAAGGCCTATATTTTATAATTTTCAAATTTTTTTTAAAATAATAACTCAACAATTAATACATGAAGGTATTATTAGTTGTTGTGTTATTATTTTTTAAAAAAATTGTTATTATTTCCGCATTAATGGATTCATTAATTATTTTTAGTAGTAAATAGAGTTTACGAAACTCGGGCGAGTTTCGTAAACTCTAATTTTGTTATACAATGTTTAATGTCAAATCGCGGCAATGAAATATAAAATATCATAGTGTCCACGGAGACAGGTTTTGCTAAGCCGAACTCCATAAAATTTAAACATCTCTGCACAAAAGAGTACGCACGTCCTATACAACCTATATGTATACTGCTCAGAGAGCCGGGTCAGTAACTCACCAAAATCTAAATTATATATAACGTGTCTTGCAATACTATTGTGGAAAAGTCCTGGGGTCGGACTAACGATATTATGTCTTAAAAGGTTCTGGAAACGTTATTCTATACTATTTATATCTGTTGGACGTTTTAAGATACTATATGATCATATTAACACACCCTTCTTTTGTTCCAGATGCAACAAAACCATGCGGCGATTTGACAAAACAAATGAATAATTCTGAAACCAATCCAACCATGATTGGAGAGGAGTCACCAAACAAATTCACCAACAGTAACCTGCTTGACCCTTCTAGAAGGCAGAGGAGCCTGCAAAAGAACCTACTAGAAGACAGAGGATATGTAGATCATAGGAAACGTGTGTGTGATAGTAATAAATTAGACAATACTAGTGAATATAGTGTGATTAGAAGAATTGTTAGCCGGTGCTGGAGGTTTAAGACTTTGTTATTGTTATTGCTAGTGACGACATTCATTGAAACGAGACTGTATGTGGAGGCGCGGAGTGCAGGTAATGTATACCTTGTAATTAATTTAATGAGTAGAATAATACCCACATGATAACTATAATATTCGTATTTAAGATACATTCACAGCAACCGATATAGATGTCTCGTCTTGATTACAAACAAAGAAAAATAATCTACCTAACCTATAGTGTATTGGACAAAAGTAAAATTCAGATTTATCACAATAAGTTATGCAGATATAATTAAAGTATTTGATAAATTTGATGCATTTAAAATTATCGATGACAAGTTAATTCAAGCCGTTATACTGAAGAGCAATCTATTCGTATTTTAAGTTATTGCAGACTTTGCAATAACTAAAATTCTATCGAAGACAATAGACGTTTAGTTTAACGTTCATAGAACTAGGGCATGATTTTCAGCTGAGTGTGACGCTCGAGACTTACAAAAGACATAATTACGTATTCAAGTGTACAGAATCAATGCATTGTTTAAAGGAATCTATGAATTGACCAATGACTCAGTCGCTTTCATGTTTATGACTAATCTTTGTAATTTTAACTAATTAACATTTTGCAAATTATTGAGTCAATAAAAGGTGCAAATTTGGTTTTCCGTTACCTTTTTTTAGTTCCAAGAAATCTATTCTGAGTCACAACATTACGTATTTCATACTGAATCCATCATTGTTTTTTTAGAAGCAAACTAATATACATAGCTGGTTGAACTGGCTGTTCTTAACAAAAATAAATACAACTTGGGTTGTTCTCCTTCGGCGTGAAAATATCCATCACCACTCCTCTATTTCGTTCTATCCTAAAACTGTCATTTATTCCTTTAGTTCGAAATTAATCTATATCGGATCTTGCCACGACATTGTATTAAATAGCTTAAGCCTAACTTCGCAGACCGTTTATAACGCAAGAATCTGTTCGTTTATAAGATGATTGAAAAAAGCTAAAGTACTCCAATCAAACCATAATCCATTATGACTTCACTCCGCCCCGCTGAACTTCCAAACTCCGGAGGTAAATATTTCAACTAAACCTCCCTTTCCCCCGTAATGTATTCTCCCTCATCTTTGCCTATTTTGCATGAGGAGGGAATTTAAATTGTGTAATCTAACTTTCAATTCATTCATACATTCAGCGCCATCTCTCGATGATAAATTGAAACTTAACTTGCATTTAGTCGAGATTTAGTATTTAGCTAAATTTGTATCTTAGTGCACTAGTTCGGTGTAGTAACAGCGAAGTTAAAGCCGAAATGTATAAACTGTTATAATTACAACCGAATGCTGCATTTTACATTGAACTATAATAGATATTGGTATACAATGATATAAATCGGAGATTCGATTACAATATTATTGCTGTATTGTCGTGTAAATGCGCTAAATACGATCATAATCCGTCCATTATAATACAAAATTCTTTCAAAACCTTTTTCAAATACTAAATGTTTTTAAGCGTGTGTATAGTAATTAAAATGATACTTTTCTATTTGATTTTAAAACTGGCAATTTTTTTTAATACACTTGCGATAGTAGCCAATACAAGATAAAAATAGCTTATCTTCGAGAAAACAAGTTTTTGAAATGTGTCCCGATATTATATTAAATTTCACGCGTCTTCAAGGTGACAGACAAATCTCCTAATTTTAAGTCTGATAAAATATTTAATCTCGTATATACAATGCTTTTATTTCATATCGCGTCGCGTAAAAGTTTTCAAATTATCATAACTGAATTCTATTTTAAGTCCCAAAATTTTAGATTCCTAACGCTTCTCATTTTAGTAAATTTGCAACGAACCATTAACAAAACTAGCGCTTCGTTGGTAAAAAAAGATTTTATCGTACTTTTGTGTTAGTAGTAAAGTTTGTTTGACCTTTATAAAGCCTTCCAAAATAACACAACTATTTTTGATAATCACCTTTGACTAAAACAATATTTGAATTAACTCTGAGTCTTAATATTTTTCGGGAATGAGAAGGAGAAATCTTCTATTTATGATTTCAAAGTAGACCATAGTAACGTATATATAATTTTATGGAGGCCCGATTTGTCTATACTGAAAAAAATTATTGGAAAAAAAATGGGTATTAAATTTAATTGAACTCCAGAGGGACGTGCAAATATGAATGTTCCTATCCCCTTTTTCATTTTAATTTCTAGCGCAGTTTTAAACGGGTAAATTGCAATCAGCCCTAATGAAAGGACAGTTGACGCTTTCATTAGGGTCCAGTGAGTTTAGATATACCTACACACCGTAGTCACGATCAAATGTCAAACTCAAAATTAACTTTCAAATTTTATACTGTAGAGGGTGGGATTACGTTAGAAAAACTATAATATGGCAACTCAGACTTATTTGAATTCAACAGTCTGTAACTTATAAAAATAATCATACTTAATTTTAAATAAATTTAAAGAAAGTATATATAGCTATTTCTTGAAGTTACGTTACTTGAGGCTAAAAAAAGCTGTGCCAAGAATGTAATGTTTGCGCCGCGACTAGCGCAAGGGCGTCTCCTGTGGGACTTGAATCTCGGCTTGGGCTTCTGTAACGGTGACGTTCATTGAAGGTCGGGCCGGTAATTCAGTTAAGTGAGAAAAGATCGAAGCAAGAGACCTTGCTGTTTCAGTTGCTGAGTTGTTAAAGCATGCTGACCCAACAGAGCCGCTAATAAAGGCGTTCGCTATGGTGAGGTAGTAACAACAAGTTCAACAGATTAAAAACTATACGTTCGGTGCACGTTCCAATAGCGCCACCTGGTCGGTGTCTCTCAAAATACTGCCTAAAACACAATATATAAAATAATGAACCTTTGTGAATATTTCTTCTACATATTTAAGGTATTCGACCGCGTTGTTAACCGTTCTTTGTCAAACATAATGCGGAGATAGGGGAATGCTTTTTTTGTTTTGTAAAAAAAATATATTACATTATGTTTACGAAAATACTATATAATTTATTGCCACACACTTGGCGTAAGTCTTATGTGTAAAGTACATAAAAATAGCATTATATATTTTAAATTATTTAAATTTTTAACGATCTAAAAATATTTAGGAAAATTCTAAAGCTTTATTTATCTAACGATACAATGTACGCGTAATTTAAACAAAATCCATCATCCCTTAGTCAAAGCAATGATATAATAAATTAATCTTCTTATACATACATTTAAGGTTCATTTTTGTAAGGCTCGTAGACAATTTTCAATTATAAGCGCCCGACTAGACTGTCATCTTAAACTTATAGCCGCCCGATTTTCAAGGTATAAAAGGCTTAGTAAATATCAGGCCTTTAAAAAGCAAAATGCATTGGGTCTTCGAAATATTTTTATATTCTTCATACCATATTCAGCATAAAATGTCAAAGGTGATGTCGTCTAGCCGAAATATTATTCCCTTTCCTATTTAGCTTATTTTCCTAATTTTCAGATATTCTTAATGCTACGCCTTACAAATAATTACATACGGATACATATTGTAATCATTACATCTATTTGATAACGTATTCTTTATTAACTTAAAAACAAATAGAATTTATGTATTTGAATAAATTGACGACTAAGCAAAACGTATACAACTCTTTCATGTTAACAAAAAACCAATATCCGTGACCCATAAATATTTCTATTGTTAGGAGTATTTGAAACAAAACTGACATAAATATTCAGGTCACCGGAAGTGGAGGTGGAATCGCAGTTTCCTTTGATATGTTTTTTATTGCGAATTAAATCGCTTGACATATCAAACAATCTGTCATTAATTCAAACGAGATATGTGGAGATGTACAATTTGTTATGTCGAAAATAAGTAATTGAGCCTCATATTGCAGTAAAAGTTTAGCTTCCTTCGACAAACTTCCAGCTAAAAATCTATTAAATATTTTAGATTAAGTTTATCGAAATTTTTGTAGTTATTTATTTATTTATTTTACACTTTATCACACAACATAAAAGAGACAAGACACGAAATTTACAAGCACTTACAATAATGATATAATGGAGTGTAAACGGCGGCCTTATCGCTATTAGCGATCTCTACCAGGCAACCCCTATTTGAAAGAGAAAAAAAAATTATAAGGAGAGGCAACATGTGCATATACGTGAAATAAAGTATGATACATATTAAAAAAAATTGACTTAATGAAAATTAGACTTATACTAATTAAAACATGGAACAACAACGATAGTTACGCGGATGTTATTATCAGGAAATCAATAGTCAAGAAGTAGTTAGTTGTTCCCCACGATTTTACCCACATTCGTTTAGAAACCCGTGCACTTTGCAACGCGCTTATTGTACTTAGTTACATTTTATCAAAT
The DNA here is from genome assembly GCA_963693355.1 of Pontia daplidice. Classification (NCBI taxonomy): domain Eukaryota; kingdom Metazoa; phylum Arthropoda; class Insecta; order Lepidoptera; family Pieridae; genus Pontia; species Pontia daplidice. The sequence continues at coordinate 2,347,638 of CAVNZL010000011.1, read as the reverse complement.
TTGGTCCAACCGATCGGGTGAAAAACAAATATCATTCACAATTTTTAAAATATTTGTACGAAGATAACGTACAATAATTTAATAATCCAGTGACGTTTCTGAAGCATATTTTTCAATAGTATTGTGTCTAGATGTAAAATATCCTTGTATTAAAATCGTCATCAAGTGGTCTCATCTATAGTTTGACCGGCTAAAAATCAATCGAAACGTCGGCTTTTATTTAAAACATCGCATATATAGGCACTTGACAGAAATGGACAAAGCCAGGCGCAATGCGTATCCAAAAGAGGTCAACAGTAATACTTTTAGAATGTCTAAAAGTAATCTTCTGGCAGCTGGCCGAATTCGCTTTAGAAATTAGGTTGCGAATGATGGCTATTACAATTTTTTATCTGTGCAAATTGAATTGAGTTTTTCCATTCCACAGATTACATAAGGCCAAATAAATAATACATACGTTTGAAAATGGGATTGTCTTTCCAAATTACAGAAAGAAATTCTATTTTTTTGTTAAAATATTTAGTTTAGTTCGTTAGTCAGACATGTTTTGGAAAATTGAAATATGTTTTCAGTTTGTTTATACCAGCGCATGTTGTTATTTATTATTTTTAAGCAATTTTGTCTTAAATTTTATGGAATGTCTGTATCAAAGCAGATTTACAATACAAACCGTTAGAAGTGTTTTGTTATAATTTATTTAATTTTTATAGTTAAATAGCAATATTAATCTACTTTAAAACAAAGAATTATTCATGAATTAACTTTCCGAATACTTTACAAGCCGCAATAAAGAGTTACCGTTAACTTGAAAGTTTAAAGTTTTAAAGTGGTCAATATAAATTCGCATTCGGTGTCCAGTCCCGCAAGAAGGCGTGTTTATTGCCACGGTCACTTTATTACTTACATTGAGCTGGAAATTTAACTAAACTTTTAACTTTGACGCATCAATCTTGCAATATCCTATTAAAAAGCTTCTGGTCTCAAAGGACGACACGGTTTCTTGTTTTTTTCAATATATACATATAATTAAATTAATATATTTCCCTCAAATGATTAATAATATTATTCAAATATTTAAAACAAGTGACAACCTTTAAGTATTGTCTTAAAGCTTGTTAGCTTTTACCGTGCGACTGTCAACCCTGAGATCGCCAGTTCAAATCCGTGCTGTACAGTGATGGTTTCTACTAATTTTTTAGTTTAGTTTATAAAAATTATGCTAAACCATAATAGCATATAATGGTTTGTCCTAGTTTTTTTTTATGAGACAGGGGGCAAACGAGCAGGCGGGTCACCTAGATTAGTGCTTACCGCCGCCCATGAACACCTGGAACGCCTGGAGGCTTACAGGCGCGTTGCCGGCCTTTAAGGGATAAATACTCTCTCTTCTTGAAGGCACCCAAGTCGTATCGGCTCGGAAATACATGGCAAAAAGTGCCTTAAATACTAAATTAAAATCACGTACTAAACTTATATGTCTAATGCATTAAACACTTTTAATACATTTAAAATTCAAATCGACATAATGAGAATTCGCTTTAGTTTTTCTGTCTATCCGTGTGTCAATTACGGCTGTCTCACAGGACGTTAAAAGTTTTAATGTATCGGAGTTGTACTGAATGTAAATCGATTGGAAATGGTACGAACTTTGACTTTATATGCTCTTTAATATTAACGTTTCATTGAACCTGTCTAAATTAGATAGAAATATATTTATCTACGACGTCAGGTAAAACCATGCTTGGTTAATTTAAAAAATGTCTATGTTAATTTCAACTTTTCACAATGTGAAAAAAATATGATTTGTAATTTAAACTTTAATTTCTTCTTTATAAATCTTAATGGTTTCATTGTCGCTTTACTTTTTGCTGAATCAGCGCCGTTTGGAGATTCCCACGGCCGTGTTTTGACCTTAATTCAGCCGTATAGAGTAATCGCATACAGACTTTCATACATACTTCAATTTGTATTAGTCACCTATAGAAAAGTTTTTAAAATGTTCATTTAAATTTATAGGTTCTTATAAAATCTTAAGGTTATTTTTTAATCTTAGAATATTGTTCCCACAATTTTTTAAAGAAAAAAGTGGATATTAGTCAGCGGCTCGGCCGAGGTCATAGCCCCCCGTAGAGTACCCTTCGTATAATGACAACACTCGAGCACTATCCGCCGTCCGGCCTTTTATAGGCCGAGAAGCTCAAATTCCTTAAAAATATATTTATCAATGTGTCAATTTAAATCAGGAATAAAAACTAGTTGATAACCACGCTTATTAGCTTAAATCTTTCAATTTATGAATGAAATAACTCGTGATGGATAAAAATGATCATCCCTAAAAGCGACATTACCCGCCAATTTACAATATATCATTCCATATTCAAAAATTAATTATTGAACGCAGATATCGACAGCTATTTAATTTAATACCATAAAAGCACATCCTTCCATGGACAACATAGAACTAGTTCTATCCTTTATTACGTAGTTCAAATTAAGAATTCCGTTAATTTGCTACCGCCGAGTTACGGCAATCAAAGTTGCCGCGTTTTTATGACAGATACACCACTAGTTTTTATGGTTTATAAATCCTTTTACACCACATTCGAATATGATATGTAATTATCGAATTAGTGTCGTGTTCTAGCATTAATTGACTTAAAATGATAGGTTTTATTTAAATTTAATGGCCGTGGGAGATGATTTTGGCTAATTTGATATTTTTGTTGTCAATTAACTGTATTTGGTTATCCTGCTATTAACAGATATATTGTGTTTTAAGTAAAACCTCTTTAAAAACATAATGCGATTAGTGTTTTGTTTTACTTAGGTCCATCCCTTATTGACTTGGTTGTCTCAAATAAAACCGAGAACTAGATACCTCTATTGTGAAGTAATCTGTGCAATGCGTAGAGGCAAGAACCAGGTGGTACGAAAAATAAAGGCCTTCCACAGATTATAATGCGATTCCGTTGTAGAAACCTCAACTTATGGTCATTAGTCTGCCATTAGCGAATAGAATTACGGAAAAATATTTTTACTAATCCTGTTTTCGTGAATTCTTTTTAACGTCTTAATTCTGCAAAAGATTTGAAAGGTTATGAAAAATCTGACTTAGGGTATATATTCAATGTTTAGGTCTTGTCAAGTTTGTAAATATGTTGTCAAATTGTTTTTTTTTTTTGTTACTTATTAGAATTTTGTATTTAGTAGCCTATGCTTGTATTTTCATTCTACAGAATTCAATTTAACAGAAAACAAAAAAAATACATTATTCATCTCTGTCATTTTAAAATTGGCCAGAAGGAGACAAAACATTTCAATTAAACGTTCATTGATTTCATGATTTTAACGTTCATTCCAAGTTTATACTGGAAAATGATATATTACGCATATTTATCGCAATCTATTTTTCTTTGCTAAATGTAAATCGCCAAGATGTTTAATAACACTAAAAAAAATTAACATATAAATTACATGAAAGGATATTAAGACACATTAACGATATTAATAATCGAAATGTGAATCTAATTAACGAACGCTATTAGATTACAACCGCTATACAATTTGGAAAAACCTACATTAGTTAAACAAACAGACCACCCGCGTGTTTAAATTAATATAGTCCTAACGCATACGTCATAATCTCACTCATTATGAGAATATAATTCATACAGCGCAACCGAAACCAGTGTTAATGAATTTTGGATACGATTTTAAATGCAATGCCAGTTCTGTCTGAGTTCTTCAATGAGAAATGGTTGGCTTTTATTTGTATAAAAATAAATGGACTAGACTGCTGCTTTATTGTCTCTTGTTTGCCCCCCAACTTTATAATATTAGATAATATTGTCTTTTATTAACATAACTATTACTCATTTAAAGAAAAACACTTTGTTAACGGATTAAGTTATGTATTTTACAAAATTTAACTATATTACATTATTTTAAATTTTTCCGACGTTTCGCGTGCTTTACAGCGTCAATCCGTTAACAAAGTGTTTTTCTTTATATTAGATAATATTTATCACTATCATAAATGTTTGGAATGGTTGGATAAGGATATAACAGGACTTAATGCGTTCTTGGAGAGAGTTTTATGTTGTAATTCCCAATAGTATCAGCACATCGTTTTTAAGGCAACTTTATTGTTTGGCCGAGAATCGAACTTTGTCCGAGTGACGTCAAAACATTCATTATTATTTTAATAATATAAAAATGAATTCCGCTAACCAAACGTATTGAACGTTGAATATCAATTTAGAGGAAGGACAAATGCCGCATCCACAATGCACTTACTCCTCTTATACATATTTCATGCGGGTTATCAATCTTCTCGGTCGAGATTTATTCGAATTATTATAGTTCTTTTATTATTCAAATAACCACGCTTTATTTTAAATCTGATGAATTGGGAACACCTGGTTTTTAATTTTATCGATTAGAAAAATATGTAATAAAGCTTTGGCATCGCCATATTGTCAGTGCATACGAAGTCGAAAATGAATAATAATTATCATAAAATACACGTTACTCAATTCAAACGATTTAAAAAAGTCCCAGTAGACCTATATACAATCAATGCTCCGCGCATAACCCACACTCATCGAACGCTGTTCGTAGAGGCAATATCCTGATGATGCTCCGGTGTCGGAGCGAAACGTCGACTGGTTGTGGGTTTTTCGCGGAGTATTGATTGTATATAGGTCTACTGGGATTTTGTACTATGGACTTCCGCAAAGTAACGCCTGATTCTATTACTTATAAACGATTTTACTTCACTAACGAAAGTCACAGATTACGTAAAGTGTAACTCAAAAGTTATTTTTTGAATTTGTACTCTTTCCGAGTGATTAACTCGTTTGCAGTCGACTCCAGTTTATAGCTGTAATTTAAAAGACACAGAGAATACAAAGAAATTTGCATTCCTATCAGCATTCTGGGGCGATTTTAATCGTCTCTCATTAAGCACATAGCTCTGCGTAACCACGCAGTTTTATAGCGGCCATTTTGAATTAATTTTGTGAAAAACAAAATGGCGGTACATGTCGCGCAATAAAAATATAATATCGTGAATTAGATCTGTACTTGACGCGTTGTGAATGGTAATTTATCAGTTATTAAAAATTTGTTGAATTAATGTCTACGTTAAACTTATTAATATTCAAGATGTTATGTTGTTTGACAGTTTGAGAAATAATTAAAAACGAATTGTAATGTGTAGGAAGAGAGCTGTAAGTACAAATTTAATATCAGATTGATGAACGCATTGGTAAAGTTATTTTAGGAGGTATAGTGCAATTTAGCTCGGTGGATACCACAGCTGGAAACAGACGAAAATTAAAACAAATACATTAGCACGTTAGAGGATGAAATGCTATTTTTTACCCGTAAACAAACAATCACGAATTCAAGCGTAGTCTATTTTATGTAAGTTTAAGTTGTTAAACGGAAAACTAGTACAACGATTCAAACCAATACATATATAATACATTTATTTCTCTTCAATTAATTATAACAATTCAATTAATAAAAAATTGCTCGCTTACAAGATGAGGTTATTTAATTAGTGAACAATATATGCAATTCTAATCCGATTTGGACACTCCATTTTTTCCTTATATTTATAGTAAAAACATTTTGACATAGGGTCGCTTAGCTCGAAGGTAAGCAATTAATAGCTGTGGTAGCAGCTAAGACAGCTGATAAAATTATACTTTTTATTAAAACGCCTATAATACGGAAGCGATCCCGAGAGTCTCTCTTTATACGGAAGTGTGGGTGTAACCCCACTGGAGTGTTTAAGTGGGTATTGTTTCCTCTCTAAAACTTTTTTTTTGTTATAAAAGAAGGACCATACCAACAGATATGCTCAACACTCTTCGGTACTCATATTATTAAATTATTGAACTGTCGCGACGTAAGAGACAATTAACCTTCTAAAAATATATTGAAAATGTAATTCTGTAGCGGTAAAGACCGTGTCACTAAAATATTAAAATGCGCCGGCAAACGACAGCGATTGCTTTAAAAATTTAAACAAAAACCTTGGTTATAGTTATGGTATTATAGTACGGGCAACTTCGAGTCGGAGTTGTGCACTGGTGATGAAAAGTGAAGTCTCAGTAATAGGGTTATGTTTTTACCCTTTTGATACGGAACCTTCAAAGAGATATTCGTCTGATTTATCATCAAATTATAGATATAATTATGAATTTATTTTATAAAGCCTTGGTACCTTCAGCGAAATTTATATTAATAAGAAAAGACTATAATATCCGAAAGGTGCCCAATTCTCTTTATTTATTTATTGAAGCTATCATTAACTAAAAAAAAATACTACAACGTAGACGCATTTAAATATATATATATTTTAAAGTCGGTTAATATTCAAACACCTCAATTTTGAATCGACATAAACAATATTATTAATTCGGTATACAGCTTTTATTTAAATGGAATGTTAAAAGACAATCTGTTAATATTTACCAAAAATCACATTACCTCTACGCTTTTCTCACTTGGACCATTACACATATAAATTATGCAAGCTACGTCTACAATTTGTCCGTCTGTATGCATCGTTTACGTGGGCTCCACTATAGATATAGTCTTATACATTTTAAGTAAGCAATTATGAGGAGGGTCTCAAATTGCTAACTTAGATATAATTTAACGATTATTTCTTACAAATTAATACCTCAAGCATTTCATACTGACCAAGTGGCTTCAGCTTGTAGCCCTGAGGCAGTGCATTCGAATCCTGGCTACACCAATTTTCTGTCTATGTGTTCAATACAAAGCTTAAATTTTTAAAATCTATTTACTAGTATATTTCATTGACTAGAGATATTTTATGTTTTGAATCAGCTAATATATAAACTATTGTACAGTATTTGAACATCTAAAGTGTATAGGAAGGCAGTTTTATATTTGAATAGAACCTTAATTAAGCTAGGTCGTGGGAATCAACATGTGCCATATAATAAAGCTGTCAAAGATTCTATTCTATTTGATATTAGCACTTACATTTATTGGTTTTACTGATAGGTGTTTAAACGTATAATTTGTTAGAACTATATTTAGCTCTCAATTTCAATGAATTAATGTATTGACATTTTTATAATAATTTTAATACAATTACAAAAGAGAGAGACAATTAATTTATATAATATAATATTAATTAATGTGTTAATGATAGACCTCGTATAAATTTACTTATATCATATAGAAACATATCAATAATAGACATAAAAACATATTTCAAAATCCATTTTGAACATGAACCATAATTGCCCCACTAAAAATACTCGCAAGAAACGTAAATCTTACGCATTCACGATTCCGCCCACTTTCACAGTCGTAAATCACACCCGAGGCAATCCAACTTAGAATAACACATACCATAATATAAGCTATGTTATAAAACCGTATAGGTACAAACTTCACTTATATAAGAACATCGTTTTAGGATATTCACGTTCGGCCCAAAAAAAAGCTTTTTAAAGCTTGAGTTATTTGTTTCAAATAAGCACTTTAACATAATCTTAATAAACAAAAGCCTAAACGTTTGTGTATAAAAGCTCATCGTTTAAATGAAAAAATATTGATCAGATTGACCTGTTTTTATACATTAAATCAGTCTACGTATTAAAAGTGCAATAAAGTTCAAGAAGGCCCAATCCAATTAGTGACATGTTGTAAGTTTGTCTTGACGTCACGGAGCAGACATTGTTTATTAATTATTCTCACACGCAATGGCTGGAAAGTTCGTAAGTCCTCTAAGTTTAGTGAGTTTAAATAAGTTGATTTAGTTTGAGTATTCCACAGCGACTAAATATTCTATATCACTAATGCGAGCAAGTAATGGCCCTTTTGAGCCGGTCATCACGAATTCATTTTAAGATTTGAAAAGAATGGAAAACTTTTAAGGTTATGTTCAATGTCTCTTGTAGTGACTAGTATATGCCTAAATCAATATTACTCTTAGCTCTTTTTACTCTTTAGGTAATATTTTCAAATTATCTTACATGTAAACGTAAATAATAATATTATTATTAATTACGTGATAAGGTTTCTAACATTACATGAACGTACTTGGTCTTATTAACAATATTGGGTTAAAATATGTACTATATAACAGCTCAATAGGGTAATAAAAACAGTAGTAATATATAAGTAGGTAATTTTTTACATCTAGTATTTATTGACAAATGGACTAATAAAACTATAATTTCTAAGCAGCATCATATAACGAAACTAAAGTTTTTGAAGTCAATATCAAGTTCTTTTCATCGTAAACTATCCTCAATGGATAATGATACCGTAACTCAAGGAATCCTCGGGGAGATCTCAGACCTTGAGTAGCGATCAGTAATCGTAGGGGTTATAAAACTTTATTGATCCACACTTAAATAACACCACGGAACTTGATCTTGGCGAGGTTTGGGTTTGTTCATATAGAAACTTCAGGCTCTGTTTGATGCGTTTTGTACTCTATATAATAATTTCGGGAATTGGAATTAAAATTTCAGCAGATGGTATTGTATGGCAGTGTTGGCCTAGTGGCTTGAGCGTGCGACAGTCAATTCTGAGGTCATGCGTTCGAACCTCGCCTGTGCACCAATAGATTTTTCTTTCCTTTCCGCAATTTAACACCATGAAAACACCGTGGGTGTGCCTATTAAATTAAATGATCATGAAGAAGATACTGATAGTGGAGCCCAGACTACGCGGTTGCTTATTTTATTTAGATATATTATGTTATGTATAATCCCAAATAATTAATTAATATTGTTTTTCGTTGCAGGTAAGCTTCATTTGTTTTAAATGGTATTTGTAAGTATGGAAACGGTCGTTTTAGAAACACATCTACTACTGTCCTAAATAAATTACAGAACTCTGAAATTTTTTTCATATGTGAAACTGGTTAAACTCAACAATAATGACACATATCTCGTGCAAAACTGTTCGTACCGCGAATTATTCAAGTAAAATTAGCTCAAGACGCGAAAACCTAATTAAGACGTTCCTTATCTCGGTAAAATATATTACCCAAACTAAGGCTTGTATACACTAAAAGCTTGTTGATGCGATTTCTCCAAGAAAATATAATATGGGACAAAATGTGAGACTAAGAATTTTATCTCTTTAGACATTTATTTCCAGTAACACAAAGAACATTTGCTAATGCATATTACGGAAGTGTGAACTTATATTTTTTTATTAGGTTTGTTTCTTAATTAATTAGGAGGCGCCTTATCACTATGTAGCTAAGAAACACGAGTAAGAAGCTATAAAGGTAGTGTACGTTCAGTTTCAAAAAGTGAAAAATCAAATGTTATCAAAATATAAACCACTTTTTTATATAAAAAAAGAATTCAATATATTATAATCACAGTACTTAAAATAGGTACAAATAAATAAGTTATATATGTATTCAGTATCAAAATACCTTTAAATTTTAATCTACTCGAGTGAAATATGGTCTTTAATCAGAGAAAGCGTAGCTTGCTTAAAATTCTCAGTCACATTCGAAGACAAATGACGTATTTTCTATCTATTATTTTGGACAGTTTTAAAGTACAGCAAGCATAGAAAGTTACTGTTAATATTAGTTCTATTTAAAGTATACTTAATTTACTGTGATAAAAATGTATTGGTGGATTAATTTTTTTCATAAATCTGCCTCTGATCTGATCTGATGGACAATGTTGATGAGACATTCTATATGAGATGAAACATAGCTTATTAATAACAATAGCATTGTTGAATAGTAAATTTAACTAAAAATATAATTTTATTATGTAGATTCGAGACGAAGCACTTCTTGAATATATATACTGCATAAAAGTCGATAAAAGAGTATATAGTCTCTTCCACGACACAGGGAATCCTGGTATAGGTGCGAGTATTATCACAAAAATATTATTTTTTCTTTTCTTTCTTATGGTGCCAATTTTATTATTCTCTCCGCGTATCATAGACAATTAATTTAACCGAGACACCTGGCATAAATCAATTCACAACGAAACAAGTAAATTCAGCAAATACACAACGACTAATCTATGAAACAGCCAGATTAGTAATTTCGCAAACTCAATTAGTCTGTTTTGCGGATGGTACTCCGCTAGACAAATGGTTGCTTTAAATTATTTCACTTTTATACTTTCTGCTTATACACTGTAATCTAAGCTTGAATTTTTCATTCAAAACGGAATTCGTATGTGATTTATGTATAACTGTCATTTGTTTTGTGCCGCGATTTATAAAGCGAATAGTTCTATTTTTGAACTAGCTACTTTGCGTAATCAAATGAGGAAACATATTTTAGTATCTGATACAAACTATACTTTGTAAAGGAAGTCGAAGGAAGGGCCTGTACTTGTCCTGTTAATTAGGAGCCATTAAATAAATTTTAATTTTTTAACATTCAGGACATCATTCAAATGGTTAAATTTTTTTTAATGTTAATATTTATATTTTATTTGACGTAAACAGTAGAATATTATAAATATATTTTTGAAACCTATTTACGCCTTTGATCGTCGTTTAATTTTGTATGAGTGTTAGAAATCGTCGTTTATAAACCGAATTTGACAATTTGTTCTTGCAATAAAATTATTTTCATATAAAATACGTCGTAACTAAAAATTTAATTACTACAGCGCTATAGATTCACACATACTATCCCTAACTCCCGATATATTTTTATTCAAATGTTGATTAAAGTCCCAAGTTAACATAATGACTTAATCAAACATTCAAACACTTAAGACAAAGGCTGTATTCAAGATTAATTGAATTCGATAAAATATTAGTTACCAATATCAAAGGGTACCAATTTCAATTTTCTTCTCTCATAACTGACAATAATCACGCAAAACAAGACAATAATTAAAACACTGGGGTAAGATCGGGTTATATTTAGGGTTGCCATTAATGTGTATAATAATAATAATAATAATAAAATCAAGACAATTTCACACACTTTTGGTTAGCCCCAAGGTAAGATGGTTGTGCAGTTGTTTTTAACAGAACTGCCGAACATATAATGCAAATATTTATTACATCTAAACCACAGCCATCAAATATACTCATTACATATTCTTAACCGTACCGAGAATCGAACCTGGGCGTAAATTTTGTAAATCACGAAGATTAAAGATGATTGTCATATACTGAGAGCTAATATTTATAAAGTTTAATGTTGCTTCAAAAATAAACTTTTTGGGCTGTAAATATTGAAGATTTTGTCAACCCTAAGTAGTAGGGGGTGAGTGACAATTAAAATTCGCATTATCGCTTCGGGCCACGTAATCACGGAGAAAATGTTTAGCAATGGCTTAATACAAATGTAAATTATAATTTTATCGCGACTCTCAGGATTACAGCTTAAACTGCTATATTGTAAAAGCCTACTAATATACCAACAGAATAAAGAGAAAAGATAGTAAGTAATCGAAGCCTTCATACTTGATTATATTTCAATGTGATGCTTAAGAAATACACATTCAATTTATATGTTTGTAACGAACAAACTATACAGCGTCAAAACATTAACTGCTATCAAAATATTAAAAATGCATTTAAAATAATTCACGACCTTCCGTTTTTAATCGTAATAATACTTTACTTTATTACACTATTTAAAACTTCATAGAATATATTATACGAGTATTATATTTATGTTTGTGGTACTTAATCTCTGTAACTGGGCTACAGTGGCACGCTAAATGCACATTAATAATAAAACACAGTAAAGAAGTTTTGAATTAGTCCAAGATGTAAGACTAAGCGACTTTCGCGTTGGAAATAAAAATAATATCGGGGCACAGTTTTTAACACAGTCGGTTAGCGCCTAGGTAAATTCTTAGCTTATATATAATAAGCAATTGTATATAAATAAGTATTGAGTTCTCTTTAAAATAAATATTTGTTTGCTGTGTGTTCGAATGACAGCATCACAAAAATTGAACTTGTGTGGCAATGGAGACAGATGCCGAAATCCGATCACAATTGTCACTAATTATTTATATTTTGATTATTCTACAAAGTAGTATGAAGAGTGTATATTTATTAGTTAAAGTTCAGGTTTGCCTTTGAGAGCCATAGGCCATATATAGGCCTTCATTGGCCGCCGCGCTTGTTACTCGAAGACCGTCTGCAACGCAGTAATTAGGTTAAATGATCGTCGACGAGCGATTTGCCTAGGCGTAATCAATGTTACTAACGAGTATTTTTCTTCACTTTCGCGGAAATTACCTTACATTAATCTTGTTTTTGCTGCACATTCCATTTTGGACATGTTATTCAAATATTATATTTACATTATATAATTAATATTTTCTATTTAATTTTCACTTGGTGATGTCAGACTTTTTGTATTCATGTGATGCTTCAGTGATTGGTCATAAGTAAATTCTATAAATTCAAAGTAATGTGGCTCGCACGCTAATCCATTATCTATAATAAGTTCCAAAACACAAAATATGTATGTTAAATCTACATGAGAAAATTACAATGCTATATTACACATCATATCAATACTAAAATAACCTAATATTATAAAATATATATATAAATTAAACCTCATTCGAAACAAAATAAATCTACTATATTATTCAATTTTATGAGTATGACTAATGGAGATAGTAGTAAATTATATACTATTTGTACAATTTAATAGTTTTATTTTAACTTTGACATCCCTATTTATAAACGAAAACATAATGCTAGTTGATAGTTCGATCGCAAACGATTCCCTTATCAGTTAACAGTCACAGTTAACTGTTGATCATTTATTTTAACTATAGTTTACACAGACTTTATAATTTATTTGCAATTTTACATAATTGGTTCGTAATCAAACGGCAATTAATAAAACTAATATTATATATAATATTTTTATTAATTATAGTATAAAATAATTATTACGTCTGCGCCTGGTTCGTGTGTTTTTGTCGCCTTAGCTTAGTGATTTAAACATGGTGTATCATACGTACCATAGACAAGATGCGTACGTTCGAATACCGGCGAAAAAAATTTTGTATGTAATTTTTCACTTTGGTCAAATTCACTTTTGGGCTGCAAATTATCTAATTTTACCGTGCGTTGATTCAATCTTTGAAACAAAAACGATTTCCGTTATTAAAAATTCTATGTAATATAGTTATGTTATTAGAGATATACATATATATTATATATAGAATGTAAAGCAAGTTGATATTACATTTACTCAAACCAATATCAATACATCACTAAAACATATATTGGATATGCTAACTCGTACACAATAATATTACAATGAGGAAAGTTTCATGGTTGCACTAAAATACTTGGAATATTCCTACCATAAAACATGGACCATAAATAACATGTTTGTTACCATGGTTACGTTGTTGTACCATGTTTACAACAAGTTCTTCGTTTATCATTTAACACAAAGATTTAGTAAAGAAATATGTATTTATAATTTGTGAAATAATATTACGTATTTAAATTGCCGTTTTCAATTAAAGCGATAATCGAAAAATTTGACCGTTGCGATACCGTTCACGCGTTAATATGAGCGCAAACATTTCGTGCTTTTTCAAGCGCGAATCAAGTTGTAATAATTCAAAGTATATATTTTCACGAATACCCTCACGCTTAGCACATCCGTGACTACCTGTTTCGTATTTATTGATTTTGTCGGAGGTTCATCTCACTCAAGGCATTCAACCCGAGCGAAATATTTCCTCGAAAAGAGCCGTTTTGCATTAGAATGCTAGGATTTCTTACGTTTAAATATCCACAGAATTTCACCGAATAACTTTGGCTTGCTTCGTCTTTATTTATACGTGATATTAGCGAATTTTGCCTTAACATTGATTTATGCTTATAAAGTTGTAAGTTGCGGGTAACAGCTTTGTCATACTAGAATTAATTATTCAATCTGTGCTTTATCTTATGGTAATGGTTGAATTATTTTCATTGCATAGTCAAATATTTCATATGGCGTATTTATTTACATCTTTCAAGTAATGTACACGAATACAAGTTTACAATTAAGAAACCACGGTTTAATAATGTTACAAGTCTCGTCAAAAAATACGTTGTTATTTTTAAAATTTTCTTTTTACATTCAACCTAAGCTTAAATGACTTTTCCATTAACAAGTAGTGGCAGCAAAATTTCTCTCTCGCGTACACATTAGCGCACTAGGAAAAAACAGTGTTCCTAAGTTTGATATTTACGTACTTACCCCTCTCATACAGATTATTGTACCCTACCTAAGTATAAAGTCATAGACATAAAATTAAGTCCGTAGATTAAATGCTTGTAACCGTGATCATACCTGATTACTGCGATAATTTAATATCGTGTTTCGACGTAATGAGATCTTGTAAAGCTGCGTGCACATTGATTTATTCTTAGATCTTCATCTTACATCTTGATTATTACGTTTTAAGATAAGAACAATTTTATTTTGGGAAGCTATTTATGGAGCCTAGTCATTATAGAATTTCCTTTTAATGTTTTGTTCAGGTTTGTAATTTATATAAGTATATAGAATATTATATCAGGTTTTATTCATTAAAGTGGTTTAAAATAGAATGCGAAAATGTGTATTAAGTATATAATGCGGTGTTGTGTCTATATGTGTGTGTGTGGAATCTAGGTGACACCACATACCATACCACCACAACCAAGGAGGTTATAGATCTCATAATCTTCAACTAACTTAATTTTCAACCTTTTATAATTGAGTTAATAAAAGCACTATTTATAACGGGCAAAATCGCCATATTGCTTATTACACTAATTGTGAGATGCAAAGCCGATCGATTTATACTAAACTAAGAAAATTAGCACCTTTTCTCACACTCTGTGAATACTTTTTACGCAACATTGTTAACACGGACTGTTCCTTATAAATAATGATTTGCAATTGCAGGCAGAGAGTGTTGAAATTACAAGGTATGCCCAATTAGCTCACTTGCACTACGAGAACCTGCTATGATTATGGTCTCAAATTTAATAGCTTCGACGGATAAAATGATGTTATACAAAGTATATACCTTAGTATGTGATGTGTATAAACTTTGATTGTCTAAAAACTGGCAAACTAACTGAAAATTTTGATGGTTGTCTTTATGTTGTGACCCTATATCTTGGGGCGAATAATTATTTCGGGATGGTAAGCACAGGGGGATGATTTCTGTGGTATTGGAAAAGTGAATTTGGAAATATTGATGTGGCTTTTGACGGTTCCGCAAGCTTTGGTAGAAATGGGAACCTTATTACAGAGATTTCGTCGTCCGTCTCTCATGAACCGTGATGGTGAAGACAACTTTTTTCTTCAAATTTTTACACATAATGTATTTCTGTTGCCGGTTTTAACAGCATAAATATTATACAAAAAACAACGAGGCTCACATACAAACTAGTTTTTTTTAATAAAAAAGATACATGAGTCTTCTGTACATGTTCTATTTTTTTTATTTTACAAGTTCTATTTTTCAGATAATCTGACAGAAGACAGAGCTGGGTTATGATAGGTATCTTATACAACATTGGTCAGCAAAAGATTTAGAAGTTCATTGTTTATTGAAGTTCAATATCTAAAATACAACTCGAACAAGAAGCGAGCTGAATTTCTCAAATACGTGAATAGCCGAAACAGTATATAGGGATGTGTACATTGGTTGAATTAAGATTTTTTTAGATGAGAACTATGTATTTAATATATTATTTGCCTAACTACAATTATATGGAACATCCTCAAAAAGCACCAGAGTCCATTGTTTCATCATGCAACGTTAAAAAAATTAAAAATAAATTAAGCATATGAATATCAAGCATAAACGTAAACTTAAAATATTATTAGGGTTTAGGTATTAGTTATATAAAATTTTGAGAATACTTTGTTGGCAACCCTAAATCGTCGCTTATAATTTCAAATCAGATATAACCGGCTAAAACCGGACCGTACCGCCCCGAACTGGATTACAACCGGGACGTACTAGCTATAGAACTGGATTAATCCGGTAAACTTCTCTGCATGGTTACGCTGATTTAGAAACTTGTTGTTTCTTGTGATACCGCTTAAATATTAAACAGTATTGAGAACTTAGTTGCATCTAGAGGTAGGAATTTGAGTAGGTTTAATAATACTAAATCACGAAACAGCAACGAATATCTCAAAATAAACGCATCAACTTTATTCAAATAATAAAACATTTCTTGTATTCTCGGCTAAATGATATTTCCATTTGAAAGGACAGCAAATGCGGCGCTGAAACTATTGAATTTTAGATGTCCTGTTTGCCACAATCTTTAATTTAATTTTAGAACCTTTTTTATTTGGATTTTCTTTTGTTATTCGAAATTTATAACTAAAAGACATTCTATTTTTAAATTTAATTTCAGTCAATGACTGAAAGTAACAAGATAACTATTTAGTTAACGAATCAAACAACAATTGTAAGGTATCGTAAGCGCTGAGTGTCTAGTATATTGTAAACATATTGAATATCGTATACGTTCCGCAAACCAATACTTTTATAATAGAAATTAGTCAAAATAATTGTGTTCAATACATGTTCGTATATTTGAAATATAGTTTCAGTAGTAATCCGATTAGAAGTCGTCCTACGTGATTAAAAAGCTTAGTCCTTTCTACAAACCTTTGATGTACAAACATTTGCCTCTATTTTGCAGTTTAAACCCCAAAGTCAAACTGAACTTCCATATAAATATGGGAGCTATCTAATTTAGAAGTGCACAAACAATTCCAAGTTCGTTTTATATAGACGTTACATCTCTCATTGCTTGCTATCAAGCGCCGTATATAAGTTCGCCAAAATTTCGAGAGAAGTAAATATAGCCTCACCTAAGTTTACCCTAGACCGCGGCTTTATGAAGTCACCTGCGTTAGGGTAACCACAATTTACTGGAAACAAATATATTTTTGAAATATCCAATAATTAAGTATTTATAAAAGCAACGAATTGAAATGAATGTGTGCATTTCTTTTAATATGTATGCATTATTGAAATATCTGTTTTTTCTTTCGTTCTAAATTTTGAATTGTATCTTTAGTATGTTTATTAGGCCTGATAGACTCATGTTGCGAGGTATTAGGTTCGGCAAGTATACATGAAAGTTCACACAGATCATATTCGTTTAGTTCCTTTTGTCTCACCAGAACCGACGACATAGAGAGAAACATAACATTAAAACCGATACGAACCGTACAAAAATCTGCGTCATATAATGTTCCGATAAAGTTTAAAAAATACCTCAAATGCCTCTGTTTAAACACCATTTTTCACAAATAAATGTCACCCTATTGACCCATATATAATTTAACAGCTGCAGGATTATACGTTTTCGTTTTCGCTCTAATTTCAAACCGAATGTGTCTCGTATATTTAGTTGTGAATCTCGGTTTATCAAAAAAGGCTTTTTCTCTGAAATAACGTGTGTTTCAACCTGTCAAAAAAAGGTTTTTTACTACTATTCAATTCAATAAAAAAAATTTGAATAGTATTTAAATTTTATATTTTTTTAAGTCCTGCTTTTTATTTGCACGGTGTTATTTTATTAATGCCAGTTCCTGAACACATTCAGATGATTCATCAAAAGCTGTAACCCGAGGTAGCAAAAAGAAGGTCTTATTAAAGAAAGCTACAGTGTGTTGTGGATGAATTTTATTCATGAAAGGTTTGATCAGAGATTTTAAAATTTTAAATCATCGCTATCATAAGTGATATTATATAACTTTTACTATTATTGTCAAAGCCAAAGAGCATCTCAAAAAGAATGGTCAAAAACTCAATACACTGCTTCGTTTTTTAAAATTGTCAAGAAAAATATTTTTTCATTAAACTGATAATGTAGGTTAACTCTATTACTGACCTCACATTTGACCTTCGGGTCAAGTGCTAGAAGTCTTGTCACTTGACTCGCCGCATGATCGCGCATTAATGAGTGCGCCCCACAGAATATTTTACTTTCCAATATTATTTGAAAATGTCATAATAATCCCCAAAGACTGTATCTCATGAGCTCATAGACGGTTGAAATTTTCTGATGATGTATTCCTATAGCTATATAAAAATATATATGATTTAAAGAAAAACACTTTGTTAACGGATTAAGTTATGTATTTTTTACAAAATTTACGTAGATTACATCAATTTTTCCGACGTTTCGCGTGCTTTACAGCGTGCGTACCGTGACCACGTTCATCCGTTAACAAAATGTGTTATATTTAAGTAAATTATACTTATATTAATAAAAGACAATATTAATATATATGATCTCAAACGACAAACATGAAGGTTTATTCCTAAAACGGTTAAAAGCGGACATGCGCGAGGCCGATTAACACTTGCACATACAACAAAAAAAAATCAGAACGCGTAACGATCCTTCCCAAACATAGTTACGAGACAAATGGGTAGACAAACGGACCAAAGCCATAAAGTAAAACCTCCACAGAGATTATTCACGCGAATTCACACACAAGTTTCCGAGAAAGCAACGATCCGTAAATTAATTACTATACATTAATTAGACGTGTGATCTTCAAAGGATACATAATGTACTTAATGCTGTTATGTAAATATGCGAATGAGTTTACAGCGTATTCGGACTAAATGGACCATTTCATGCTTTCGTCGTATGATACAAGAATTCATCTATTGAAGACTTTTTACGACTATTCCTTTCACAAAATTTGAATATTTCAAGGATTAATCAGTTATTATTTATTATATTAGTATAATTAAAAACTATTATTATTAATCAATTTCTATTACCACAACGCATATGATTTCAATACGGGTATTTCTGAACCAATACGACACTTGTAGGACCCGATAGGGACCTATAAGAATGGAGCGTAATCCACCTTTCATGTGTCGGAATGAAAGGTGGACAACGCACTTGTGTCTATTTTGTCTATGGGCGGGCAGTATTAAATATATCTAAAAATTCGGTGCCCATTTGCCTCCATTTAAAAAAAAGACCTCTGTGTTTCTCTTTCCAATGCTTCACGAACAAGTTTTAAGTAAAATGCACTACTACTTATAAAGACTAACCGAGAGGAAAATCACACATGTATTCTATTATTATCTTACTGTATTAAAGTCCCTCATATCCCATGTGGAAATCTCGTGAATTTATAATAAAGATTCTTAAGTTAATCAGATAAAATATGTCCAAGTTAAATAGAAAGATCAGAAGATAGTTTATAAAGTTCTTTGTTAAAATCAAACAGAGTAGAAACAGTATTTGCATTTCATATCGGATTCAGAAAGTTTAATACTAAAAGCTACATATTTGTTTAGTTTCACAAAAGCATAAAACACTACACGTTTTTTTATTTCATACAATGTTAAATTATCAAAGTTTAAGTGAATCAACACACAGATTCAATCATCCATTTAACTAAGAAAGCTAAATAAAACATTTAAGGAATTATCTATTTCATGTATCAAAAGCAATAAATGAACGGCTCTGTATAGAAATAATAATGTTAGTTTTTTACAAGTCAATGTTATTTTGAACTCAATGTTCCCAAGTTCATCTCCTATCGAAATGTATTCCTGCTCTAATGAGATGTTCCTAAAACAATCGATTGGAGCATAACTTTTAACAACTTGGATGTGAAAAGCTTAAACTACAAATCGAACACTTGACAATACTATCTTGAGATGTCTCAAGACATGCCTTGGGATATCCACGATTAAATTACCTGCATCGAGACCTGAGCATACCGAACTGACAGACTTATAACCGTATTATTGAACCAGACTGGATATTTTTAGTCATATTAGGAAAGCCAAAGACAATATAAGATATTGATATTTACTGGTATAACAGCGACAGGTCCTATTCCTATGAATCGTAGTGTTAATACTAGTTTCGAGTCGTAGCGGATAATTGTGTTTTGATATCGGGCGTTTCAGACAATTATAAAAGATATCGAGATTTGGAATAATTCTTGTATTGAATAATCAATTTATTTTGCCTATCTAACATCTATCACATCGGATGCCAAAATCAGAGAATTCATCATCTTATAATTTTTACTGACTTCAAAAAATCCGAAGTAGGTAATTAATAATTCGCGTTATAATATTTTTCTTTCAAATGCAATGTAAAATATTTCATGAAAATTATTAGAATACTTGTTCGACTTTACGTCCCTTGGGCCCTAATACCCGTATATTGGTCCCATATAAGAAAGGGTTCACCTTACACCTTCATTAATATGTTAATCGATACCTTCGGACTTTCCAAATTAAGGAATTGTGAATTTCAGTTTCAATTTTCAACACTGTAAATTTAAATGACCTAACGGTTAAAATTGAAACTAAAATATTCTCAAATGTATACTGTATTTTAGCTTAGTTTTACGGATTCGATATAAATTGGATTATAAAAAGGTTCAAGAAGAAATAATTTGATTAACCTCCCAATTTTGTTAAAAACAATTGATATAGTTGCAACATTCATGTATTTTACATTTCTGTTTTGTTTATAAACATTAATATTCTTATATAATCAAAAAAGAGAAACTTGAATCTTTAATTTACCAAAACATTTCTTCATTTTAAGTTGGTTAAGGATGCCGCTGTACAATATTCTATTCCAAGTTTACGAAAGTTCTCAAGTCGCAACTTGAGACCGCGATCGCTTTGAAAAATGAATTGTCTGCACTTCAAATATATGGTTTAAGTTGAGCTTCGCAAAATATGAAGAATATTTCTTGGCATATCTTTTTTGTGCTGCGAGTATCATTGGAAAATATACACTTCAATTCAATGTTTATGCATTTATTATTGTTAAATGAGAATAATAATACATGTAAGGGATATTATCTCAATTAATGTATGTATTATGTAACGTAGTAGTAGTTTATGGTCCGATGGTACGAAGTCGATAGTAATTAATTTTTGTAACGTTTATAAACTTAAATAAGATAATCTAAATATGAAGATTCAAAACTGTGTTTTTAATCTGTTTAGTATACGAAAAGACAATTGTCTCCAGATTCTAGATATTTACAAATTAAGTTTTCTTATGTTCTCAACTTTGCTGTTAAAGTTTATATGCACCTAGTCAGGTCTTGAACTGTCTTAGATACAATAATCATATGCAAAGTGATCATTAAGTATGCGTGTTGCATCTTCAGCATGCATGTCGCATCTTGAGTAGGGGTGTCAGCTTGGCATATTTAGGTTAAAGTGTTCTTTGTTTGAACATTTTATACCAATTCGAAACAAATCTTTGACAGACGTTAAACGACATTAATTCTATTTTTTAACGCAACTGAGACACTAAAGGAATAATAGTAAAAGATCTTTTTACTAACTTTAAATAGTGCTTAAATCTTATTACTAAGGTTTGCTAGGTGAGCGTCGAATGAAGTATTCCATAATCCTGAAATCAGTATAAATAGATAATAGTTTAAGGTTAATGATAGCAATGGCAACAGATTCAAATTTTATACAGAGTAATAATCATATTGTACAATCATTATGTCGGCACACGTGTTGCTAGTATTTTATGGAAATTTGATTAGGGGTAACATTTAAGATAATGGTAAAGTAAGATAGTCAAATGACAAATATTTTTCTGCGATTTGAATTTTTTTATGATTTACGTCGCTTTTTATCCGTTTGTCATATCACAAGACACGTGACAACCCTAACTGAACACTATTTAATAAATAGTTCTTGACGTGTTCTACTTTTTGTTATGATTGAGAGATATACCCATGTGGATGTCATTTTAATTGAAAAGTATTTCAAATTTCTATGATACTTAGATAATAAAACATTTTTAAACTATACAGTCCAATTAAGCGTGAGTACATTGGAGCATAAATAAATTTATACAGGTAATAATGCTGATTGTCATTATTGAATTGGTACAATTGTACCATTTCAACTATCTTCTTCAGATTCCGAACTTGGGATCACCCATAACAAGTGCTACTTTAAAGTTGGTAATAAACTGCATTGTTTGATGGTCTGTACTCAGACTGTCGCAAACCAGAGATCAATTTAGAATTCTATCTTTTTTTGTCTGTCCCTTAACGGAAACGGTACGGGCCACGCATAAATGAATAATCCTATATTGTTTTGTTTTACCGCCCAAAAACGCGACGGCTTTTTGCGGTTTAGACTTTAATTTCATTTTTACTTTTGTTTTCATTGTAATCGTATTTTGTTGGTTTACTGAAAAGTACTCTCCATAGATGTGATTATCCCCATCTCCGAACAATTATTATTAACTAAAGTCCTGTGGATTATTGTAGCATACCTTTTCCATGGCACCGGCTATAAAAATCTCAGAAGTTGTTGCTTTCATCGTTTATCTTCTGACCCTTTATTATAATTTCTAAAAGTGCTCACAGTATCCGCCATTCAGGGATTGTTTATAAAGAGACTCGGTGGATTTATATAAGGCAATGGTCATGTTTTATGTATGGCCGTAACACCGGCGCTTTAGGATGGGTTATTCTGTAGAGGTTGATGAAGATATTTCGAGGTGCGGTTACGGGCGTGTATAAAATATGGTCTAATTCATAAACGCGTTGGACGTTATTTAAAGAAGGTTTTATAAGTTGTTATGTTATTTCTACGTCACAAGGATAAAAAGGCTCATCGTCATTTTAAGGATTATTTAAAATTTACGCGTAATTTGATAATACAAGTTTAGCTGAAAAAAAACTTATATTATTAATTATTTTAATTTAGTAGAAACTCATCCTTTTCATAAAATCACTATGCTTTTTGCTTTTATTTTTAGTAAATTCCATTTTCAAGTATAAAATAGATTTATTGGAGATAAATTTCGAAACAAAGGCATTATTGATCATTTGAATTCAATTTGAAAATATATTCAATTACAATCTTTTTTACGAGTATCAACTTGTTTTGATGATAATTTTTAACATAAAGTAACTACTATATTGGGTATGTGACGCCCCGGAACCGTCTAACGGTATTCGGGACAGATATTCTTTCTTCTAAGTAGATTTTTTCGCTGGAAATCGAACGGAAGTCTACCTTTTTACGCCATGCACGCTACGACTCCTTGTTCATAAATGCTGTTTAAGTTTTGAAGGAATTCACTGTAGCTCAAAATAAATACATAGAGCAAGTAAACTTTGGTAAACTAAACAATTACATTTATTATTATTTATTTGGCAAATTAAATATTTATCTATCAACCATGATCAATAAATAATCCACAACACACACGTAATTGCATTAAAATAATTTGACATCATTCAATGCTTATTTTGTCCCAAACACCATGGATCAATGGGGATCCGCGCAAAACCTTTTTTAGAACATGACATTTATATCTTGTCTATTTCGAATATTTGACATTCAATTTCCTCGAATAAAATATATGTCAAATGCAGAGAACGAGGGATTCCGGTTCTAATGATAAAATTATTTCGTGGTATTTCCTTGTAAATGAATTCGATTCAATCATCTTTATTAGGATAGTGTTCTGGTAGTAGATAAACATGGCATATGTAAGCACCATACGTCATATATAGTAGTAATATATATATACAAATCAATTATTGACTGACCGTCATATTTAAACGCTATTGAAAAGGACTATTTTTTAGCTTTATGTTATAATATTTAACTTAAAGCTGTTAAAAATTATAACATAAAGCTGGTTGCTGAAGGAAAATTTATCAACGTCAATGTAGAATAACTAGTTATATTTTTCTTTTAGTTGTAATACTTTGATTATTTTTGTACCATGTCTAGAACAAAGGATATATATATATTTAAATATCACCGTATGAATATTGACATTATTAAGGTAATATGTATTGATAACTTAAAAAAAAACCCTCAAGTTTTAAATTAACAACGTGTAAATTGGAAAATATGTTTCAAGATGATTTTTCGTTATTTTCAATAAAAATATAGTTATAGGTATAGGTTATACAACTATACTTTAAATAAGAATGTTGTTAATCGTTTCAATACTAATAAAACACGTAATTACAATCTCATATCAAAGTTATAGCTTGGAAAATATTGGAAATCGTGATAAAATGTTTAACGCGGGGATCTTTCCTCCCTCGGCATTTACGTATTAATTAGTCCTCCCTTGAGGAATGGGAAAATTAAGCATTTCTGACGATTACTCATCTCTAGCAATTTTTAATTTGTACTCGAAACTCAATGACATGTGTGGGCATAATTCTAATAAATGTCAACAATCATTTTGAATGTATTGGCAGGGAAGTGCTCCTGCCAAGTCAAACAAATACAGAGTCATATTTTTCTAGAAGCCGCGTATGGTGTTCTTTTAAAAAGTTCCCATATTTTTACTTACAATATTAGTGTACAGTAAAAATCAAGGTATCATTAATTAAGACAAAATCGATAGATAGGACCTCTTGTAGGTATATTGAATGAATCACCTTGTTTTGGATATTTTAGAACTTTTCAGACAGAAGAATTGCGTTTTTACGTGTTATTATTTTGATAGGATGATAAGGTAACTAGTCAATTCGTCTCACATTATGACTATTCTTATGAAATACCATTGCCCACTCCGTATATTTAACTAAATTAACTAAATCATACAACATTTTAAAACGACTTAATTTTTTTTTGCGAATTTAACATCAACAGTCGCGAACGTTTTAACAGTAATTATCAGTCTTTTTTATATCACATTGAGTAGGTTTATATACCCTATATCATATTATCAGAACATAATAGTTATATCCCATTTATCAGCTGTTAATATCCAAAGAACTTCCCTAACTAAGGGAATCAAAATAATCCGGCAAATGTAGAATTGCCGCGTAACTTACCGCGCACTAAATGCGTTTAATATCTAATTATTACATTGATGATTCCATCCACTCGATAATAGCTCGTATTGTTATGTGATAAGGACGACTGTACTTTGAAAGTATGGTTCGTTAATGTGTAAATTCGATTCGCATGTGTTGTTGGATTAGATACCATGTGTTTCATACATTTCTACAGTCCTTGGGGAATATACAGAAATAAACAAATGTTCTACATATTTGTATCATCAAATTAATTGAAATATTGTTTTTGTTCTTAAGTATTGATGGTTTCTATTTATTTATTAGCTATGGCTTCATGTAGGTTTCATAGAAACCTAGACGCCTTTACGGGAAGTATCGTCGAAATATTCAAATTTATTACACCAGCGGAGTCTCGTAAAGAATGATATAGATGAAATATTCTATATTTAAAATTCCTTATTCTCATAAACGTAAACGACCTTTTCAGAAACATTTAAAGTCCGAAATTAAGCTTTAAAAATTTGTTTAGAAGCAATATGAGTCACAAAGGAGCGCAATAGTTTATTTATTTTAAAATCTTTGATTTAACCATTAAAAAAGGGATATCATTAACTATCTAACTTAATGTATCGTTTTGTGTATAGTTTTAGATAGTCTGTTCCGAAGGTGAAAGGCACGCACCCTATATTTCGACACTAATATTGCAGTGACGCAAATAAAAGACTATGTATAAATAAAAGAAAAAGAATACGTCAACAACCCCTCAAAATTCATTAGTAACATCTTTAAAACGCAACTTTTGTAGACTCACCAACTTTTTTGGTTCGCAATTAAAAATTCGTTAATTAGCGTTTGTTGTCAAAATAGTTTTTTTTGCACAGTGACCTAACAAGGTTTTAATAATGCCTATTGCATTGTTTGATGTTTTTATAAATATTATTTCTAATTTGTTTTCATCAATAATTTCACCATATCATCAATGTCAGTAAACATAAATATAAAATAAATAAATAATCTCATAAAATAATTTCGATACCTGCTACAGATCGTTTCTATAGGTTGTGTTGCAAAGACAATATGAAGCCGTATAAGCTAATAGAACATTCTGCCTTCCGTAAAATATAATCTCAAACACAACTAACATTCATAACTGAAAAGCTTTATAAAATGGCGACACTTCCGACCGGAGACCGGATATTGGAGGGGCCTCGAATGTTCTATTTTTATCTTTTAAAAGTGTTGCCCCATTACGTTAGTTTTACACAATTTTATTGCTGTATTGAATATATGAATTTCAAAGGTCATAATTATTCTTCATAAATAACTTTAATATTGCCAGCCTTTAATACGTACAACGTAATATAAATATGAAATTAAAGATGAAGAACAAAATTACTAAGCACTCGGTTAAAGTATCTTTTAGATCAAAGTTTGAATTATGCTTAATTTTAAACCTTAAAGACTGTCAGGCATTTTAATTAACATTTGCTTTAAATGGGAAACTAACACAAACTATAGGGCTAGGATTCATTGAATATAAAATATTTTATTAGTTCGTTTTAAATACCAATACCATATTTATGAGTAGGTGCGAGGATAAACAGAATAGTTTTTATATTTTTAACTTAATACTTGACAAACCTACACACAATTTGTATGCCAAAAAAGGGGGGGGGCAAACCCCATGGGCAAAAAATAATTCTTCAAAGTGGATGGTGAAGGCAACTGCAAAGAATATCCTCAAAAATCTTCCTTTTCTAACAAATAAGATATAACGTGATATGAGTTTTGTTAATAGTCAAACTTATGCAAACAGATGTTAAAGAGTTATAGATCTAGTGAAAGGCATCGATGATGATCATGATGTTTAAGTTGACTTTATGAACTCAAAAAATAAACAATTTTAAACGATTTGTTTGTATGTCTGTGCGTTTGTTAGTAGCGATAAATAGCATCCAAACGGTCAATTTGGACGGCTATAGACCATTTATCACGCTAGTGAAACTGCTCGGTACACTAACTCATATATACATTTATCTATTACCTAGCTATTGTTAAGCCAATCAAACCCGGCAAAGGTGCAGACATATAAATCAACAATTTTCGGGCTCCCCTGATTGCAGTGCAGTATTACTTGTAACTTAATTACGACGGGTGGCTCTCGATAGTGACAAGTGCTCCTCCGGGATCGGAAAAAGCCTTAGCGTTTCCTTGTATTTTCTCTGGAACATTTCACGTTTTTCCAAATATTATGTGGCTTAATACGAAACGAATATTTGTGTTAACATGCTGTAAGATATTAAAACGCGAATTATTATAGTGAATCCGCCTCACATTAATTCATTTAAAAAATCAAACTAAATTGATCACTCATCAAATTTTGTGACTGACCTATGTTACGTATGCCACTTGTATACATTGATGATATCTTTAAATTTGATTATAAGCACCCCCTGCAATTAAGGTTGGAAAATCGAATATATTCTGTTCATTAAGCACACATGTCTCCGTGATTCGTGGTACATACTGTATTTAATGGTGCACAGATGCTGGTTTTTTCCTTGATTACTCGATTTATTCCTTTTAGTCATAGTCTGACCAAACATCTGCTAGATATTAATCAAATTTGTTTGAAAAAATGTCATAACCTCATTTGAAATCATTGTTTTTATTTTATTCGATTTTGTAATTTAGGCACTTATATTTGAAAGTTTAGTTTATTTTGTTTAGTAAATGCTGTTGTTTCTACATTGAAGTACTTTGTTTAGGGATATAATATATGCAAAAAAATATAACGGCAAACAACAATTCTTAT